>RJWM01005327.1:0-93240 GCA_004363535.1 Dasyprocta punctata
TAATCTCAAATATAAAAGCATTGCCATATTCCAGTAAGACTATTTATGGACAGTGATCTGAATTCTGATCATTCTTAGGCCACCAACAAGATACTGTCTTTAAATTTTTCTCCCAATCATTTAAAAACGTGCAAAATATCCTTAATTCCTGGGCCATACAAAAAAAGGCAACAGGTCAGATGTGGCTCATGGACCACAGTTTGCTAATCCTGCCTCTAGCAAAAACCTCCAGGAGTTTGGCTATCGGCCTTTCTGGGTGAATTGCCACACTGATGTTGAATCAAAACAGTCTTTCTTGGTAAAACCCTTGAATGAAATTTGGATTGAAGCCTATTGGGGAAAAAAGGCCTTCTTAGTGAACAGTCTCTCTTTGTTTTTGATTGGCAAGGTTGCTTGCAATCAGTCATGTTCTTAGGTTTAATTTAGCTGTTGAATAGTAAATACCTCTGGGCACTGATTCATCAGCTTCACAATGAAAATCCTGTAGGCATCCAGATTCAGCATTCTGAAAACAACCATTGGCAAGAAAGAATGAAAATTCAGTCATTAATCCCGAATGGTTCTGAAAAAAAATCTGATTAAACATAATTGACAAATCACTTCACAAAAATAAATATATGTGGAGACAACATGAGATTCATGAACAGGAAAATTTGACAAGTATGGGTATACCTTGAGCTTCCAGAGGCTTCAAAGGGGATAGGCCATTTTCTATAAAATCAGTTGTGGACTCAAACTTAAGTTTTCACTCAATAGCTGCTTACAAGGGTGACAGCTATCTACTACTTGTTCTCCTGGGAAGAAGAACCAGGCCATTATGGGCCTCCCATATCCCTATTTCCATTCAACAAACATTTGTGGGCGTCTGTTGTACTGGTATAGACATGAAAGCAAATAATGCATTTTATTATGAATATACAAATAGCTCATTTTCTTGCATTCAGAAGGTATTCAGTAAAATGTCTAAAGGAATGATTTAATGTAATGGGTGAATGAGCAATTCTCAGCAAGAGGGATTTTGTCTCCCTAATGAGGTTTATAAAAAGGGCAGTATCAACTTTGGCATGACTCCTCCTTTTGAAAGAATTCTTTTCCTTATAAATGACTAGCAGCTCTTGAGCATTTCCTTGTGCCTGTAACTCATTTTCTACAAGAAAAGTACAAATATCATTCTACAGAAAGACAACTGAATGTAAGAGAATAAGTAGATTGGTCAAGATTATGCTGAAAGGACAAAATTAAGGCCCAAATTGTGATGTGTCAATTTGAGAAGTTTAGTAAGGGATGCTTAACTATTTCAACTCAACAGTTTCACACCCCAGAGTGTTGAGGATCCGCCCCAGTGCAGCTCACCCATCACTTGGGTGGCATAAAGGGGAGATGAGGGAGCACAGGTCTGCTTCTATTCTGTCGAGGAGCTCCAGTCTTTGCCTTCAGCTTGGACACCTGGCTTCCAGCACAGACTCTTCAGCTTCCGGCACAGACCCTTCAGACTTCTGGCACAGACTCCTCAGCCTCCTGTCGCAGATCCACTGGCCACCTGACAACGGACTCACATGGAACCCTGCAGTGAGCTCCAGCCCTTGAAATGAATCCTTTGGTCTCCAGCGTGCAGACACCCTCTGAGCTCTTCCTCATCCGACTTTGTAGATGACGAGGGTGACGACTGCAAGCCAATCTCGTGATTTTTTTTGTGTGATTTCTTATACATTTTTATATCCTATGCTATATCTCTTTCTCTAGCAAAACACTGACTGATAATCTACCTTTCACACGCTTATGTTCTTTTGTTGTCCTTTTGTTAACATTTTTCTCACATTTAGTACTAACATAAACCACACGTCAAATATTCTGACAGCATGATTTCAAAAGAGATTGTCTTTGACTCTTGTAATTCTCATTGAGCACAGTTAGAATGTTCAAGAAGATGGTTTCAAAGGATATCACAATACCAAGGGATACAAAATAGGACTAAATCTCATAAAGTCAATTAATATTACAAATAATTAGTATCAGTTTAACATACATACATGATCCAGTAAACTTACAGCAGACTACAGAGCAGAAACTCTTATAATGAGAAATAGAAAACTGTGTTGTCAGAAGTGGCTTTCTACATTTAAACACAGATTCCAGTGAGGGGCATATTGATACCTATGTTTCATGGCATAAACATGAAATTTTTACTCTGTGAAAGTAGAGTACCATTTTGACTTTTAGAAGTCACATTACACTTAATGTCAGTAAAATAACACAGATGTTGAAGATGAACGTCGTGTATTTTGTCCTCCATGTGTGAACTGAGGACACAAGAGAAAATCAATCCTGTTGACTTTATTAGTTAGTTTTCAGGGACAAAATACATGGCACCACAAAACAAGGAAGAAGTTTACTTTGGATCAGCATTCCAAGGACTTCAGTCCATAGTCAGCTGCCTTTAAATTGGGATCATTGGGGCCAAAGTGTGTGGTGGAGAACAGTTGCTCACTTCATGGTCATCAGGAAGCACAGCTGGGGGAACAGTGCCTGAAAAGAAGAGGACATGGAGTGTGCCCCTAAATCGTGCTTCCATGATCAGCCAGAGTGTCTAGAAGGATGCTTTGCTCATCCCAGTGGAACCTCCCAAGCCCACAATAAAGTTTGGCTAGCACAATGCCCTAGGAATATTGCCTGTGGACTTGGCATTTCTCAAAGAACCAGACGGTCACAGACCCAGTCAAACTGAACCCTCGCTTAGCAATAATCTGATTAGAAAAGTGAGACTACGTCAACCACAGACTATCCCTGCCATGAAGGATACTTGGAGAGAACATAAGGGTTGTAGGAGAAGCAGCCATTGGTTTATTATGTTTCCCCACCAGAAAGATAGTAGAAAAGTTCCGTCAATTTTGATTCTCTTCAACATACACACTTCGAGCTTCTGCAGAAAACAGAGACAAAGGCCACCATGACAGAGTCTGCAGCTGGCTCCTGTGCTGGGTCTGGTTGTTGCGACTGGGAATCTGCATCAGAGCTCATACTTTCCCAGGTATGAAAAACTGAATCAGCAGAGGTGAGGTCTTTTC
Organism: Dasyprocta punctata; assembly: GCA_004363535.1. Classification (NCBI taxonomy): domain Eukaryota; kingdom Metazoa; phylum Chordata; class Mammalia; order Rodentia; family Dasyproctidae; genus Dasyprocta; species Dasyprocta punctata. The sequence continues at coordinate 3,066 of RJWM01005327.1, forward strand.
ACATGTACGTCTTGTGTGTACATGGGAGTGTGTGTGTGTGTGTGTGTGTGCGCACTTTCTCCTCTAGACTGGAGGATCCAGGCTTATGAGCAAGTAAGAAACATACCTCCATTTTTATTGAATCACACTTCTGCCCTCCAGTCCTCTATGTGTCCCTCAGAATTGGCTCTAGGGGTAAAGACCAAACCAATTTAAATTTCCACAGTAGTTGATAACACTGTCTTAGCTATTTCAGAAAACTTCTCGATCCTTTATGCTGAAATTAAGCCATTATTTTACTATATCCCGAAGGGAACAGAGCCCTGGCTTCTTCATGAATATAACACTGATTTTGTTTTTCTTTGCAAAATAGGTAGAATTATTATAATTTTGTTCATGCTCAAGAGCAAATACAGTCTGTATCCATTCTGATGGAAATTTTCCTTTCATCGGTTACAGGGCCATGGTGCACCATTTATACAGCAGCAGACAACATAGTGGTGAATGTGGTGGGGATCTAAGATATTTATTCTGTCATATTCCATATATGGATGGGTGTGATACGGTCTTCATGAGTTGGTTTATCTCTTCAGCAAATCTTACCTCAGTCTAAGCAAACCACGTTACCTCTCGTGATGTGAAGTCAGGTGTCAGATTGACAGCACACAGCGTCTCTGCCCTTTATTCCAAACAGAGTGTTCTCAGCCAAGGTGGAGTCTACCACTGAGCACTGGCACTCTGGACTCTTCTTCAGGTTTTTCCTTTTCTTGGCAGTATGTGTTTTGTGACACGGAACCCACACATTTGTTCTGGAGAGTCAGCACATGTGCGTGTGTCAACTGGCACTTTGACTTCCCTCTCCTCTGGCCGCATTCCTAGATCGCCTTCCCGTCTTCAGCATGTCTGTCTCCCTGTGAGCTATGATATCACTTTCTTTTATGCTTCAAATTATTTATATTTTGGGTTTCTCACACAAGGTAAGCCTTGAGATATTTAACCTCCTGTCTCTGATTTATTTCATTTAGCATTATGTTCCCAATAGTTATTCATTTTTCTAGAAATTACTCAAATTTATTGTTCTTTATGGCACAGAGTACTATTGTGTGTAAATACACATTTTTATGTTCAATATATAGCAAGATAATTGAAAGATTTTGAGATAAAAAAATTAACACATCATGCTGCAGGATTCTGTGTCCAAAGCATTGCCTTTGTATTAAATTTGTATCATATCTGCTTGTGTGTATATATTCAGTATTGGTCCCTGTATCGGGTATGCTATGTACCCCCAAGTCCTCATGTACTTTTGATGGGGCTGAGTCTGACGCTTGTGATCAGTTTGTTGTCTAGTGCCAGGATTAATGACGTGACTGCTACACCCGCCCAGGGGTAGAGCTGAGATACAGTGTAAGGGAAGGCGGGTCTTCCTGTTGCGCTTCCGCCTCCCTCTCTCTCGCCAGCGCGGATTGCAGCTTGCAGCCGCCATGAACTGTAGCCCCGTCATCCCATGCTGCCTTGGAGCCCACTTTATGGACTGAAACTCCCAAGAAACTGTAAGAATAAACCTTTCCTTCCCTAATTTTGGGTGTCAGGTATTTTGTCTCGGCAACGAGCGAAAAGTAACTAAGACAGTCCCCCAATGCTTGATAGTGGAGCATGTATCCAGTAAAAAATTTAAGAGAATTTTAGTATATTAATAAGTTGATATGAGAATGTGGGGAATTACTCTTCTCAATAATATTTACACTATAGGTCAAAAATTACTTCTCAGTTACCAGCTACAGTTTCAGCTTGCTCATTTGTAAAGTTGGTGCAGTAAACTGCAGAAGAAAATAGTGTACCATGTGGAGAACAAAATAGCATTAAATAAAAATGAGGACGGCCATCAGCTACAAGTTTCAGGTATCAGTAATTCTGAAACCCATAGAGAGGTATAAATAGCAGTATGTTTATGCTTGCATCTATGTACAGGTTTTCCCATTCTAATGTCTATATGTCTATTAATTATGACCTAAATATGTTCAAATCTTCTTGCTTAATAATTGTAACTGAGCATAGTAGAAGTTGGAGAGTCACTTAGATAGTGAGAACTTCAGATCTGTAGCAGCAGCATTTACAGAAAAGGTGAAGATATGAGTTTTATGATTTTGAAAAATAAATAAGTGTGCAATTATTCGTATAAGAGCAACAGAGCTTCCATCCTCAAAATGAGGAGAAATTTTCCCTTTCCAACCCCACCTGTGGCCACATCAGGTGTGAGGTCTTGTACACATCTTGAGTTTCATCCAGTTGGACGTAGAGCTACTGGTGTCTAGGAGACAGGAGTCATGGCTGCTGGTAAATGTCCCGCAATGCTCAAGACAGGTGTCCCTGGCTTAGCAATGGGTCATTCATTCCTAAGTCACCATAAGCAAAAGGTTGAAAAGCCTGTAATAGAAAAAAGACAAAATTTCAAATCACATGGAGAAAACTGAGATCACAGGGTGAAAACATCTACTGTACTGGGCATTTTTCATGTACTAGGTCTGTTGAAGAATCTCAATGCAAACACAGGAGCTTGGGAGGATAACCAAGAAGTTTGAAGTACTGTGTTTTTCTTTGAGTTTAAGGATGCACAGACAATGTGAAATTCACTTTGAAGCAGGAATAAAAGGGGAAAATAACATTTAGAATATAGAGCATGTGTTCATGATCTATAAGAATAGTCACATGATCCAAATCATGGAAAGTGCTCAAATTAATGGTCTTAGGTGAATCTTGCCTATCTATATATCCAAGATCACAGATTTTTTTTTACTATCAATTACAAGTTCAAGCATAAAAAAGTGCTTAAAATTTTTAAGAATTCTATTTGGGTGATATGTTCAGGAAAATTTCTGTAACTATTTAATCTGAGATCAAATTTTGACATTTTAATTTGAGTCAAATATTAGACAAGTTAAAAAATTAAACACTTTCTATGAGTTTCATGTTTGGGAAAGTGATTCAAGTTGCTAGAGTCTATCAATATTTTCAAATTGTTTTTTTCTTTCAACATGAGTAAATTTGTCTCTCACTCCATAAACCATGTAAAGTTAAGAATTGTTCATCCAAGACTATGGAAGAAATACAGTCTGGCTAATCAAATCTCAAAGAATAATGTGCAAATATTTAATAGCAACAAACATTTTCCTGCCAAATTGTGTACAATTTAGGTATAATACCAGAATCAGAGAGGATAATACTATATTGTGTATAATTTAAATTTTGGTTATAATTTCCCAATATTAATCTTGTTGTAAGATGCTATCAAATGTCTATATATCGTTTCATGTAAAAAAATCATGTCATATATAATTCCTTATCTAACTAGATTTTTAGCAATTTAGTTTTTGTATATAGTAACACAATCTGACATATGACAAGTGACATGAGTCCACCATTTCCTAGTATCTTCATTACTACTTATTTTTCTATTGTACTTATTTCACTCTGAAATGCTAAATTCAACTATGTGAAAAATTTAATTTCAGTATAATTTATTTCTGCAGTATTTACTTAATTTTTATTAGTCTGTTTTTGCAGTATATCCTGTTTACATACTTTATGTGGTAATGTGCATGGACAAGACACATAAACAAAGAAATGACAAACTTAATAAAGGAATTGCTCAGCATCACTAGAAAAGACGTAGATCAAAAAGTGCAGGAGCATGGGAAAATAATGAAAACCTTAAATGAACAATATAGGGAAGAAATACAATGCATGAAACAAATTCAAAGAGACACCCAGGAAATAAAAAGCTCCATTGAAAGTTGATGAAACCCTTTCAATGAAGCTGAGGACAGACTTTCAGACCTTGAACACAGGATCACAGCTAGCCATCAGGAAAGGAAAGAACTTAAAAATAACAAGGGAGCATGAAATAGCAATTCAACAGCTTCAAGATGATGCAAAGAGAGTCAGTATAAGACTGATAGGCATAAGTGAAAATGCAGAAGTCAACACAAAATCACATTAAAAAAAAACTATTCACAGAATTAATAGCAAAAAATTTCCCAAACATGGGGAAGGAATTGGATATACAGATAAGTGAGGCATAATGAATGTCAAACAGTCATAACCAAAATAAATCTATACCCAGATATATAATAATTAAGATCCCAGTAATTCAACATAAACACAGAATACCAAAAGCTGTTAGAGAAATAACACAACTCACCTATCAAAGAAAGCCCATTAGAATCATAGCAGACTTTTCAGCACAAACCCTCAAGTTAACATGAGATGGAGTGAAGTATTTCAAGTACTGAAAGAAGACTACTTTCAACCCACATTTATGTATTCTGCAGAACTTTCTTTCAAGACTGATGGAGAGATAAGATGCTTCCATGACAAAGAACAACTGAGGAGATTCATGTCTACCAAGTCAACACTAGAAAGAATACTGAAAGACATAACAGAGGGAGACAAAAATGACTACAATTCCCAGAACAACAACAGAAAAATATGACCAGGCAGGGCAAGCAATTAAATGAGGGGGAAAAGCAGGAAACTAACAACAGGAAAATAATATGACAAAGTTAAGCCAGTACATATCGGTTATCCCCATCAATGTAAATGGTCTCCATTCACCAATTAAAGGAAACAAGTTGACAGAATAGATCAAGAAACAGGATCCAACAATGTGCTGTATACAAGAAACACATCTGACTCAAAAGGAAACTCACAGACTAAAAGTCAAATGATGGAAAAAATATTCCATGCAACAGAAATTCAGAAAAAAAGTGGGCATAGCTATTTAGTTCCAGACAGTGTAAACTTCAAACCAAAAATGATCAAAAAAGATAAAGAAGGTCATTACATATTTGTTAGGGGGGAAATTCAAGAGGAAGAGCTAACAATCATAAATATATATGCACCAAATATAGGAGCAGCCAACTATATATCCTAATGGACATGAAAAACCAAATATGCAATAACACAATTGTAACAGGGAAACTTAACACCCTGCTGTCACATAAGGATAGATCAACTAGACAAAAAGTTGGCAAATAAATAACAAGACCGAATCAAACCTGCAAACAAATGGACTTCATAGATGTTTACAGAGTGTTCCACCCAACAACATCAGAATACACATTTTTCTCAGCTGCACATGGGACATTCTCTAAAATACACCATATATTAACCCATAGAACATGCTTAAGTAAATGCAAATGGATTGAAATTATCCCATGCATATTACCTGACCATAGTGCACTGAAATTGGAAATTAACAGTAAAAGAAACTGCCAAACCTACATAAACACATGGAAATTAAATAACAACCTCTTGAAAAACCAATGGGTTACAGTTGAAATTAAAGATTGTGGGAGACAACTTGAGCAGGTTCCCTTGAATGCAGAACAATGCTGCAAGTTTGATTATATCAAGACTTATTTCCTTATGTTGATATATACAGAGCTGACTATGGTATTTCCTTCTCTCTTCAGTTGGCTCTAATCATTGCAAATAAGGCTAGCCGAGGTGCTGATATGTAATCTCTAAAGCCATCTGACAGTGTCCTGTAGCATCTCATAGTGATCTCTATAAAATATATAGGCACAGCAGGATGGCAGAGCCAGTGAGCTCCAGTAATGTCAACTGGGTATGAGCCTCGAGAAAGAGGCTATGAGTCCCCAGGGCATAAAAGTTGACATATCAGAAGCAGGTACTGGTATGTAATCTTTAAAGCCATCAGACAGTGTCCTGTTTCCTCCCAAAGTGACCTTTGTAAAATGTATAAAGCACAGAGGGATGGCAGAGCCAGTGAGCTCTGGGAATGTCGACTGGGTGTGAGCCTCAAGAAAGAGGCTGTGAGTTCCCAGGGCATAAAATTTGCATATCAGAAACTGAAGCAGCAGCCTCCTAAAACAATTCAGTTGCTATCTTGATTGGGTTATGCAAATTGATCCCCCTGCATATCTTTATCTCCATTTTGCAGAGATACCTTTCTCACTACCTTGTTAGCCAGCTCAAGTTACTCACATAGTTCCCGCCATCCTCACTGTCACTCATCCTCAAGCCACCCCCCCTTGCTTCACTAGTTAGTAAATTCTGGGAGAGGCCTAGGATCAAGGCCTTTGTCCACACATCTTCATGAGGATTGGACTCAGGACCCCTTGGCTACCTTTAACCTTGAATATGTCTCGGAATCTTTACTCTCGCCATGGGTTGCATTGGGGATGGTAAATTGGAATTAATTTGCTGGGATTCCAATAATGTCTCAGTGGATTTATAAATATAACTTCTTGGATTGTGAGGAAAACTAGAGAAAGGATTTCAGTACTTGGATTACCATATTCAATATTTGGGATTACAATAAAGAGGGAATTAAACAATACCTAAAATTCAATGAAAATGCAGATACAACGTACTGCAACTTGTGGGACACAATGAAAGTAGTGCTAAGAGGGAAATATATAGCAATGAATTGCCACATCAGAAAAACAGAACAAACAGAAATAAACAACCTAATGTTACACCTCAAGCTTCAAGAAAAAGAAGAGCAACTCAAGCCCAAAGTTCATAGAAGAGAGGAAATTATAAAATCAGAGCAGAAATTAATGCAATCGAGACTAACAAAACAATACATAGAATTAATGAATTGAAGAGTTGGTTCCCTGAAAGAATAAATAAAATTGAGAAGCCCCTAGCCATCCTTATCAAGAAAAACTCAAATTCATGCAATAAGGAATGAAAAGGGTGAAATTACTATAGATCCCACAGAAATTCAGATCATGAATACCTACTTTGAAAATCTTTACTCACATGGGGTGGAAAACACAGAGGAAATGGACAAATTCCTAGAAATGTATGAATTACCAAAGCTGAATCAAGAAGATATAACAATTTTGAATAACCCAATATCAGTTATTGAAATTGAAAACATGATTAAAAACTTGCCAAAAAAGAAAAGCCCAGGTCCTAATAGATTCATGGTTAAATTCTATAAGAAATTTAGAGTAGATTTAATGCCAATACTCCTCAAACTCTTCAATGAAATTGAAAGGGAAGCAATCCTCCCTAACTCATTCCTGGAGGCAACTATTATTCTGATACCAAAACAAGAGAAAGAACCAACAAAAAAGGAAAACTATAGGTCAATCTCCTCAATGAACATTGATGCAAAGATTCTCAATAAAATGCTGGCAAATAGAATGCAACAAATTATCAAGAAGATTATACATCATGACCAAGTGGGATTTATCCCAGGACTATAGGGATGGTTTAACATATACAAATCAATAAATGTAATATACCACATCAACACAGCCAAAGATAAAAACCACATGATCTTCTCAATAGATGCAAAAAAAATTTTTGATAAAGTGCAACACTTGTTCATGATAAAAACCCTACAGAAACTTGGAATAGATGTGTCTACCTCAGTCTGATAAAAGCCATCTATTACAAACCAACAGCCAATATTCTACTAAATAGACAAAAACTGAAAGCTTTCACTGTAAAGTCAGGAACAAGACAAGGATACCCACTATCACCACTCCTATTCAATAGGATTCTGGAAACAGCCATATCAATTAGATAAGAGAGAGAAATAAAATGAATAAGGATATTAAAGGAAGAAGTTAAATTATCACTATTTGCAGATCACATGATACTCTACATAGAAGACCCTAAAAACTCTATCAAAAGACTACTAGAGTTAATAAGGAAATTCAGTAGTGTAGCTAGATACAAAGTCAACACTCAAAAATCAATAGCATTCCTGTACACAAACAATAAACTCACTGAGAGTGAAATTATGGAAATAACATCTTTCACAATAGCATTCAAAAAAATGAAATACTTGGGAATCAACCTAACAAAGGATGTAAAAGACCTATACACTGAAAACTATATTAGTCTTAAAAAGGCAGTTGAAGAGGATGTCAGAAAATGGAAAGATATAGCTTACTCTTGGTTAGGAAGAAGAAACATTGTGAAAATGACCATACTCCCAAAACTATTATACAGATTTAATGCAATACCGATCAAAATGCCAGTAACGTATCTTACAGATCTAGAGAAAACATTCTTAAAATTCATTTGGAACCAGAAGAGACCTGGAATAGCAAAGCCAATCCTGGGCAACAAAAGTAAAGCAGGAGGCATCTCAATCCCTGACTTGAAATTATACTACAAAGCTACAGCTATAAAATCAGCATGGTACTGGCAAAAAAAATGTACCTAAGGATCAATGGAACAGATTAGAAGATGCAAATACAACCACAAAGACACTTGCCACCATATAATTGACAAATGGTTAAAACATGCTCACTGGATGAAATATAGCCTCTTTAACAAATGGTGCTGGAAAAACTGGCTTTCCACATGCTGAAGAATGAAACTAGACCCATGTCTATCACCATGCACTAAACTAAAGTCCAAATGGATCAAAGATCTAAATATTAAAACAGAAACACTACATCTACTGGAAGACAAAATAGGTAGAAATCTTGAAGACATAGGGGTAGGCAAACAGTTCATGAACAAAATGCAAACAGCAAGGGAAGTACTTCAAAGAATCAACAACTGGGATTTCATCTTTTTAAAAAATTTTTGTACTTCAAAAGAAATCACCAATAGAGTGCATATAAAACCCACAGAATGGGAAAGAATTTTAACCAGCTGTCTCTCAGACAATGGACTTATATCTAGAACATATAAAGAATTGAAAAACATCAGGCCCCCCAAATTCAAAGACCCAACCCAAAAATGGGCATCTGAGATGAACACACACTTCTCAGATGAAGAAATACAAATGGCAAATAAATACATGAAGAAATGTTCAACCTCACTTGTCATTTGAAATGCAAATTAAAACAACATTGATATTCCATCTCACTCCAGAAAGAATGGCTGCCATCAAGAAATCAACTGAAAACAAAAGTTGGCTGGGCTGTGGGGAAAAAGGAACTCTTCTCCACAGCTGGTGGGAGTGTAGACTGGTATAATCACTGTAGAAATCAGTGTGGAGATTTCTCAGAAAACTAGGATTGGCAGTCCCATTCATTCCAGGTATTCCCTTCTGGGTATTTCCCCAGAAAAACTGAAAATGTCATGCCATAGCTACATATGTGCACCCATGTTTATAGCAGTATGATTTTTAATAGCTAATTCCTGGAAACAACCAAAATGCCCATCAACCACAGAATGGATAAAAAAAGATGTACTTTTATACAATGGAACATTACTCAGCTATAAAAAAGGATAATCTTGAGGCTTTTATAGGTAAATGGAGGCAATTTGAGAATATACACTTAAGTGAAATAAATCAGGCTCATATTTGTAAATATCATATTGTCTCTTTAGGGTAAAATATAAGTGATAATAATAAAAAACTGACAGAGTAATAAGATCCAAAATGTACAATAGATATTGTAATAATGAAAGGGAAATACAGTACTCAACAGGAAAGAACAACTGGAATGGGGAAAGGAGAAATGGAAGAAAGAAAAGATTATATGTATGTAGGTATACACATATAACTGTATGTGTGTATATGTGTGCAAGATAAATAACTATAATACTAATTTTCTGTTAGTTCATCAAAAAGAATAGTTTGTGCTGTCATTGATTGATCATTTTTTATGCCTGGATCTTGTAACCTAAACAACAACTTCTAAGATAACAATATACAATATATTATCTAGTGTTGATTTCTTTTTTAAAAAATTCTGTATTATTTCTATCCTTTTTTTCTGCTTTGTTTTTTTAAAAGAAAAAGAGTAAAAGAAAAGAAATGGATTCTGGAGTACAGACAGAGGCAAAGCATGGAAGAATTCCCGTGCCAAAGGCCCGATGGCCATGCCCTGGGGATGTTTTGGAGACCTTCAAATATCTAAGGATGCTGAAGCTCATGGTAGGTATGGCTTTTCCTGCTGAATAAATGAAGAACAGGAAAGTGGTTGATGTTCAGAGTTTGGAGCCCATCGAGGATCCCTGTATCATTTCAGAACAGTCTGTTGGAATCACATTACTGGCTGGAGAAAAGAACGAGAGAAAATGGTGGGACTTACCAGGTGACACTACTGGGTGACCAGGGCACACCTTAGTAGTCAGTCAACATCTGAAGGCCATCTCTGCTTTATCTTCCATGAAATGCAGGGGACGAGACAGCCCACGTGAGGGAGAATTGGAGATGATTGTGCAGCTGCCTGAGAAAAAGGGGATTGTAAAGAAAACATTAAATATGTCAGACCAGCAGATATAATCCCTGCAGTGTTTCCAGCAGCATAAAAATTTACATAGAATAAAAGGAAATTGAGGGTTCCTTAACCAGATTATCTATTCACCAAATTCTCTCTTACCTCAGCTGCTATGTAAAATACATTGAAATACTGAGGCATGGAAATCACCCTTTTTCCCTCTTCTCTCTTTTCCAGGCACATGTCCTAAATTTTGACATTGCTTTGGTGAGTAGAAATGTAATTGCTTAAAAATTGCTTGACTAAGGCTATTTATCTTGGGTATTTGAGATAAGTATTCATTATTGTATACTCCAATATGAATTGTATCAATTCTGTAGCACAGTTTAATAGTTTAGATTACAGTAACACTAAACTATTGTAAAGAGTGGGCTTCTATAACTTGGGGACAAGGGTAAGTGTTTTTGTAAGGTACAGGCATAAAATTGGTTAACTCTGGCAGGAATAAAGTACTAAATACGGTTAAATATGAACTTTACTTTCAAAATCCATGTATTCTTTCTTGTAAGGTCACGAACCATGTCTCTTACCTTTCCTGACCATCACATTTAACACCTGATTTGGTGTTACTGGCTTCAGGAATGATTGAATGAATTGATTTCATGTGCACTTTCATCTGTGTTTGAATAAAAGTCCTAATGTGTTATGCGCAGTGACATTTGCTCAAATTCTTCCTTCCTTGAAAAAGCTTAGGTCATCAATAGAACAAGAGATGCATCCTTGTAATGGTAACTGCATAGTACCTAGATGAGTTGTGAATAGAGAAGAAAATATGGACCACGTTAACAAATGTTTCATCAGATGCCACTTAAGATGGGAACTGGATGAATATCAGAAAGTCCAGAGGGTGCACAGGATCTATTTTTAAAGTACCTGTTTTCTAACTGACATCAGAAACATTTCAACTATTCACTACTTGAGGAAGATACATATACTGGTATGTGTTAGAGCTGAGGTTTAGAAGATGACTGCAAAATAGGTTAAAAAAAGCTTACAGAAAGTCACAAGTATGAAAATCCCACCACATTTTGCCATAAAACTGTGGTTTTTCCATGGATAAAAAGCCTCACTTATCTATCAATATTGAACAAATTCTGTTACATGATATGCTTGAACTTTCCTACTGAAGAAATTGTGCAAGAGGTCATTGAGTTGGCAGCACCACATGTTGAATGATTAAATAAGCAACACAAGGCATCCTCCACTACAAACAACAAGCATAAGATGCTCAAAATTATAAAATTTTACATCATTTCATGATTCTGTAAGTGGTGGAATGTGGAACTCAGAAAACTCACCATTACATGAGCAATTCTAATGTGTTCAAAGCTATAACACTGATAAATCATTTAGTAACTTGAAATTATCTGTATATGTAGAATAAATCCAAATAACACTGGTTAAAGTTCTTGGAGAGGTGCAGCATCTGTGGTATGGTCACTTGGGGATGCAGTCACATCACACAACATATTGAGGACTATCCCTTTCTGATGGATTCTGGTGTGATGTTTTTAGAATCTCAAAGTAAAAGTTCTATATCCTGATCTGTTGTCAGAAACAATATCAAGTGACACCTTGTGAGGATGGAAATAAGGCACATCTTATATTCCTAAAGCTACCAAATCGTAAGGTTATTCGAAAGACTAGTTAAAAACACAAAGGGCAAATATCAGAACAGAGAGTAATTGAAAATGGAAGACACTGCCCTGTAGACTTGTAAGTATGTATTCAAGGAGAGGCCTTAGGAATACACAGAAGGGAACAGAAGTAGATGGGAATATAAACTGGTTATGCTCACTATGGTAAACTTTATGGAATTTCTCCAAAAAGTAAAAATAAAAATTCCATTTCACCCAGCTTGATTTTGGAAACAGTCTATATGTTCATCAACACATAAATGGATTTTTTAAATGTAGTACATGCACACAGTGAAGTACTACTCTGCCATAAAGAAAGTTAAACTTGAAGCATCATAGGAAAATGAATACAACTTGAGCAGATAATGTTAAGTAAAATGAGTCGGGCACACAACTTTAAATACCACATAGCTTCTGTATTGGTTGATCCTGTGTCCCCCCAAGGACTCTGGCATTCATGACTGGTTTGTTTTCTGGCACTGGGATTGGCTACGTGAGTGCTGCCCCCACCCAGGGTTGGAGCTGACATACAGAGTAAGGGCAAGAGCAACACATCTTCCATGCTCTTTCTCTCTTGCTCTTCCGCTCTCTCTCACCAGTTCACTTGCTGTTTGGTGGCCACCATGAATGGCCACCCCACCATGCCACACTGCCTTGGAGCCAGCTAAGTACGGATTGGAAACCCCCGAGAAACTGTAAGATATAAGCCTTTCCTTCCCTAATTCTGGGTGTCAGGTATTCTGTCTCAGCAATAAGTGAAAAGTAACTAAGACAGAATTTGGTACCAGAGAAGTGGGGTCATTGCTGTGACTGAACCTGACTATATTGTTCAAGAGCCTTTGGGAATGGCTTGTGGGAAGAGTTTGGAAAGATTTGGAGATGTCACCTAAATGCATAGAGCTGAAACAGCTAAGGTTGTTCTGTATAGGAGATTCTGGTCAGAGCTCAGAAGACCAGAAGGCTGACAGAAAGCCTGCTGGTAAAGACCAGGCTTGGGAGGTTTCTGCTGGGAAGAAGGACAGCATTGGTTGTTGAACTCCACACAATGTGTGTTATGGCTTGGCAGAAAGTTTGTCTTCTTTCTGCCCAGGCCCAGAGACTTTGCCTGAGACTGAGATTAAGGGCAAAGGACTGATTAGTCTAGAAAAAGAAATTACAAGGCAGCTGGCTGTTGAAACGGTGGCCTGGCTACTTTTGGGGGCTCTTAACCAGATTTATGTTGGGAATCAAGAGAAAAGAGCCCAGCATGGTGATTTAAAACATTGTGAGTTTGACCAGGAAGCTGTGGAATGTAAAGATAGAGTTGTGACTTTGATTGCTGAGAAGGAACAAAGGAATAAAAATGATGGCCTGGGAGCATTCCGGGAAGCAGCAGACCTCCACCCTTTGCAGCCTCACTCCTTCAAAAGTGAAAGAGTTTGCTCGGAGGAAAAAGTCACACAGCACCATGTTCCAGAGTGACAACAGAGGCCACAGGAAGTTTCAACAGAGGCAGTGGCCACACCAGATTATAGAATGTTGGTGGCATACAGAAGCTTTTCCTCACAATAAGGTTCAGAGAGCTCAGCAATCCAGGAAGTCAACCCCTACATCCAAGAGACAGGAAAACCTGGCTACTGCTCTAGCAGGCAGCAGACCTTGGTGGCATCCACGTGGCACTGGTTTTAGGTGAAAGGAAAATGCACAGATTCTAAGGCTAAGGCAACTTCTGCCCTGCCTGCAGAGGGCAATATGTAAAGATATAAGGGTAAAGCCAAGGACCATGGATCATCCAAGGAAAGCTATAGAAGTTAAAACCCCTGAAAGTGTTGTGGGGGTGGAATTGTACAAGCCTTTTGGAGCTTGCAACCAGATTGCTTCAGAGGCTAAGCATAGAACTCCAGGACTTAATGTTTACCTTGCTGGATTTTGGACTTGCTTTGGTTCCAATGCTTTGTATTCCCCGTTTGTAACTTTTGGAAGGGTAATGTTTATCTTGTGCCTTTATATGTTGGAAGTGCTTAACCTTGTTTTCATTTGTACAGGGGGTTACAAATAAGAGCTTTCCATAGATCTCAGAGGAGATTTGGAACTTGGACTTTTCAGCAATGCTGAAACTGTTAGGACTTTGGCAACTCTTGGAGATGGACTAAATGTCTTTGGTATGAAGGATATGCATGAGTCCTTGGGGGACCAGGGGTGGAATGTATTGGTTGATCCTGTGTCCCCTCAAGGACTCGTAATTTGGATGGGCTGAGTCTGGTGTTCATGATTGGTTTGTTGTCTGGCACTGGGATGGGCTATGTGAGTGCTGCACCCACCCAGGGGTGGAGCCGACATACAGAGTAAGGGCAGGAGCAACACATCTTCCATGCTGTTTCTCTCTTGCTCTTCTTCTCTCTCTCACCAGTTCACTTGCTGTTTTGTGGCTGCCATGAATAGCCACCCCACCACACCATACTACCTTGGAGCCCACTAAGTATGGACTAGAAACCCCCAAGAACTGTAAGAAATAAACCCTTCCTTCCTTAATTTTGGGCGTCAGGTATTCTGTCTCAGCAATGAGTGAAAAGTAACTGAGACAGCTTCTTTTACATAAGAAATTAAAAATATATGTTCATATCAATACAGAACAAAATAGAACATAAAGAAATGGGAAGTAGTGAGAAGATCAAATGGTTCCTCAAAGTCCATGTACTGTTATTTCAAAGTTTCATTCATACTACGAGTTTCTCCTAGTTCATTTGAAAATAATGTTTTGTGCTATTTTGTGTATGATTAGCAAGAAGTAACAGCATGTTGACAGAGAATCATTGAGGAAAGACCTAAGAAAAATTTTCCCTCCAATAAACAACTTTAGAATGCACAAATTTATAAAGTTATTAAAGATAACTGTATGCTAATTCTGAAAAAATTAAATGGATACATAAAACAACCCTGAAAATTATTTTCTCATGAAAAAATTACAAATTTGGTGAGACAAACTGGGTTCTTTCTGTTTGATTTGAAGATGTTATCATCGAACCCAGGCAAGATATGAGGTGGAATTGAAATATATTTAAATTTAAAAAGTTATCAGAGTAAGAAACCAATTGCCTTTATTGACCCTCAAAATACTCCCTCATCACCTTTCATGAAACAGTGGAGATAAACAGATAAAATTTACTGATGGGGAACCAGCCCTTCCCCTTATATCAGCAGGAACCTGCTATCAGCCCAGCAGGAATCGGGCAGCAGGACCCCAGTACCAGCATGTGGGAAGAATCCGGATGACCAGCTCCTCCCGCTATGTTGGTAGGACCAGTCCCAGTGGGAACCCTAGTGACACAGGAAGGCCCTGACTAGGGAGCGTGTGATGGGCAGACAGGTCTAGCAGCTTAGAAAAGTCCTAAGCAACAGAAACAACACAAACATGTTGGTGGTAACTTAGGTGAACCAGTGTTGTGCTTCAGAACAAAGATGCAAAATAAAAGCAGATGGGTGGAGTCACTCCTTTTCTACCCCTCTTTTCTCTTTTACTTTTTTCCTTATCTTTTTGTTAATCTTTTCTAAATGACTGGGGAGAACTCCTGCCACAGAAAACTAATACTTTCCTCTAAACTCAGAGACCAAGCTCAAATAATCCCTTGCTTAGTCCTTCATTCTTTCTCTTCTGTCCTCTTCTATAATTTCCCAAAGCTTGCATGATCATCCTCAGTCCTCCAGGCTTGCTTCTACTTTCTTTTCAGTTATCTTTGTTTTATCACTCTCTTTTGTAAATTTCCTCACTACAAGGTAAAGCCACTCTCCCAAGGCAAACCATTTTGCATGCAAGCTCCCAGTTTATGATTGGTTTTGTTACACAACTGTAGATTTTGCTCCTATGGCTTAAGGTATGAAATTAGTAGTCACCATAGTTTGTCAGGTTCTAAACTGTGCTTGACGCTATTGTTATTGCTAATATACTACTTTAGGGAGGATGTCATCTCTGTTGTAATCAGTTGTTTTCCAAATAACAATATTGGGAAGCTCTGGAATAATAACCTCACAAGCCTAGCACCACAGGACTGGGGACTGAGCTAAATAGATACCAACAGCTCACTCTTAATTAATTGGGAAGGTATAGAGAGCCCTTCTCATCTTTGTCATGGTCCAGGAAGTTTATATTTGTAATCTCATGGAAAAGTTATTGGAATTTAGCAAGTTAATTCCAATCTACCACTTCACATACAACCCTCTGCAAGAATAAAGACCCTAAGGCATATCAATAATTATGAAGAATGAAGGAGCCCTAAATCTTGCCAGGATGAAGATTCATCAGAACAAATGCCTTGACCCATGGTCTAACCTGGATTTTATTAATTCATGAAGAAGGGAGTAGCTCGAGGATGAGTGACTGTGAGAGTGGCAGGAAGTATATGAGTGCTGCGAGGTGGGCTCCGTAGGAGGCCTGAAAGCCCCTCTGCAATATGCAGAGAGAAGGATAGGCCGAAAGACCAATAACACAATTCAAGGTAGCATTTAATGTTTTGGGGGCAGGTTCTTCAACTCTGATGGGCAAACTTTTCTAACATGGGAAGTCATGGCCCCCTGTTTTGAGCTCAAACCAGTTGACAGCCCTGGAGCCCTGACTCTTCATCTCACCTTGTTCAATCATGTTTTAGAAGTCGCAGGGCAAGGAAACAGCAACTGTCACCTAGCTTCAAAGTATACATCAGCACCTCAGCCAGTCCTATTTACATTGCTTAGAGACAATTGAAGGGAAAAGAAAACAACCTACCCAGCTCAGTACATGGAAATAAGACCAGGTTTAGCCAAAGGGGAGGTAATTGCTCTTTGTTCAAGGAGCATGGTTCTCGTGGTCCTCCACAGGAAGGGAGAATATTGGAATAGCACAAATCAATAATCTCCTACACACAGAAGACATCCATGAAGAACAGACTTTTCTTAGAGAGGTCTTGATACTAGTGATAAAGCTACCTGCTATAAAAATTTGAAAGGATCAACACAGAAAACAAAATAAAAATTTTTTGAAATGAAAATGATAAGGCACAGGAGTAAAATTCAATCTCAAACCTCCAGCACATCTGGAACACGTTCAGGAGACAATGAGATAGAGGAAAATGGAAGACACACACCTGAAATTTCTGAAATGATAGCCAACTGAAGTAAAAAAAAATTCACAAGGCTACAGAGGAAACAAATCAGAAACAATCTCCCAGGTAAAACAAGAAATGACAATTATGATGAATGAATTGCTAAACAAATCTAGAGTAGATATAGATTAAAAACAAATAGAGGAGCATAAGAAAATGATAGAAACCTTGAATGACCAATATTGGAAAGAAATAGACTGCATAACACAGAGTCAAACAAATATCCAAGAAATCAAATATTCCATTGAAAGCTGGAAAAATTGCTTGAATGAAACTGAAGATAGACTTTCAGACACTGAAGACAGGATCACAGCTAGTGATCACAAAAGAAAATGTCTCTTAAAAATAACAAGGAATCAGAAAATAACAACTCAACAGCTACAAAATGATGCAAAGAAAAAAAAGACTGATAGGTATCATTGCAAAAGCAGGAATCAACACATATGACATGAAAAGACTATTTGAAGAAATAATAGCAGAAAGTTTTCAAAGCATGGGAACAGAATGTAACATACAGATAAATGAGACATATAGAAATCCAGTTAGCCATGAACAAAATAAATCTACACCCAGACATATGATAATCAAGATCCCAGAAATGAGCACAAGAATAAAATATTAAAAGCTGTTAGAGAAAAGAAACAGATCACCTACCAAGGAAAGTCCATCAGAATCACAGCAGACTTATCAACACAAATCCTCAAGTCAAGAAGATCTTGGAATGAAGCATTTCAAATCCTGAAAGAACAACTTCCAACTCAGATTGATGTACCCCACAAAACTATCGTTCAAAATTAATGAAGAAATAACATACTTCCATGACAAAGAACTGAACCAACCCTACAAAGAGTACAGAAAGACATTCTAGACAGAAATAAAAATGACCACAATTCCAAGAACAACAAGAGAAAGAAACCAGTAGGCAGGGCAAGCAATTAAATAAAGCAGAAAAGCAGGGAACCAACAGCAGGAAAATAACATAACAAAGACAAGCCAATGCATATCAGTTATAACCATCAATGTAAATGGTCACTACTCACCAATCAAAAGAAAGAGACTGGCAGAATGGCTCAAGAAACAATATACAACAATATGCTGTATACCAGAAACACATTTAACTCAAAAAAATTCACAGACTGAAAACCAAAGAATGAAAAACTATTTTCCATGCAACAGGAACATAGAAAAAAGCAAGAGTAACTATTCTGTTTGCAAACAATGTGAATTTCAAACCAAGAATGATCAAAGGAGATAAATAAGGTCATTACATACTTGTTAGGGAAAAACTTCAGGAGGAAGAGATAACAATTTCAAATAGATATGCATGAAATATGGGAGCACAGAACTATATAAGACAAATATTAAAAGATTTGAAAAATCAAATAAGCAATAACACAATTGTAATGGAGGCACTTAATACCCCATTGTCACAAAGAGATAGATCAATTAGACAGAAAATCAGCAAAGAAATATCGGACTGAACCAAACCTGTAAACAAATGGACTTAGTACATGTTTTCGGAGTGTTCAACCCAACATCGTCAGAATACACATTCTTCTTAGCCACACATAGGTTCTCTAAAATAGACCATATACTAGCCAATAGAACATGCTTAAGTAAATGGAAAGGAATTGGAATTATCCCATGTGTATTATCTGATTTAAGTCCAATGAAATTGGAAATTGATGGCAAAAGAAACTGCAAAAGCTCCATAAACACATGGAAATTAAATAACATTCTCCTAAGCAATCAATGGGTCACATATGAAATTAAATGATATCTACAATTAAATGAAAATGTAGATACAACATACTGAAACCTGTGGCACATGGAAAAATAATAGAGGGAAATTTATGGCAATGAATTCTGACATTTAGAAAACTAAATGAGCACAAATAAACAACCTAATGCTACACCTCAAGCTTCTAGAAAAAGAAGAGCAAGTTAAACCAAAAGTCCATAAAGAGGAGGAAATTATAAAGATCAGAACATAAGTTAACACAAGTAAGACTATGGAAATAATATAAAGAATTAATGAATCAAAGAGTTGGTGACCCCAATCTTTTCCCATGAGTCAGTGCCATTCGTGGACTGCAGGAGAAGAGAACAAAAATTCATCTAAGAAGGAAGCCCTTCCTGTGAACCAGTACCACGCATGGCTGGGCTGCCACTGCTGGGGGGACAGCCAGGCCCCAGCTCCTTCAGGCACACAGACCCGGAAACAAGAAGTGTCAGCCGCCATCCTGCCCCTGTAAGCAACTGGCTTATCCAAAGAAACACAGCCTGCAATGATAGCTATTGAGGTGAAATGCAATTTGATGCTTGTGGTGTTTGGTGTTTCACTGACTTTATAGGTCTATGGCTGGTGGTCCTGTCATCTATTCAGAGGATAACAGTATGTAGTGTGGCCTCTAGGAAGATCTCCTTCTGAAGATGGTGGCCATTGTTAATTCCCTATTATCTTGTTTTGAAGTCCTGTATCAATTTCATTGTTCTGTTGGGTTGTGTTTTAATCTGTTTTGTTTTGTTTGATTTTTTTATATCCAATGGCATGGCCAGATATTTCAAAGACAGTGAAATATATTATGGTGGCCATTTTGAATTTACTATTATCTTGTTTTGAAATCCTTTATTGCATTCATTGTTTTGTTTTTATTGGTTCAGTTCTGTTTTGTTTGATTTTTACTACTTCTGAAGGTATCTGCAGCTATTTTGAAGACAACAAGAGGCATTATGGTAACCATTGTTGATTTTGTATTGTTTTGAAGTCCTGTGTCACTTACACTGGTTTGGTTTGATTGACTTTATTCTGCTTTATTTTATTTGGTTTTATTCTCTTTAATATAAAATTTTTTTAAAAGACTTGGTTCTTTCAAAGAATAAAGAAAATTGAAAAATTCTTAGCCAACCTTCTTAAAAAAAGAAAGAAAAGACTCAAGCATGGATTGAGGAATGAAAAGTGTGAAATCAATACAGATTCTGTGGAATTGTAGATCATCACTTCAAAAATCTTCACTCTCATGGCTATCTTTTATCAGCTCTTCATTGCCAGTTGAACACCTATTCATTAACATATCAGGCCTTGGAGTATATATATGGAAATCTTGAATATTAACAGTAAATAATGTATCCTGTTGTTATGATATTAGAATATAACAGCAGTCAATGGAACAACTGAACCTGTGTCAAATAGTATTCCCTTAAGATTATTTCCACTCATGAGTTGTTCTGTTATCAGGAAATGATAGTTTTCTGAACAACTGTCCATGAGCCAAATGACTGAAACTTCAAACTTCCAAATAATATCAGAGTCATCCAATCTTCAGTGAGAATTACCAAGGTTTCAGGGTCATGGGCACTTTAAAAGTGACATTTGTTAACAGAGTGTGTAATATCATTAGAACTACTGGATCATGGTTTTTAGTGAGCTTTGAACTGATACCTCAACAAAATGAAGTTAAATAAAGATTTTCTCCTTTAAAAAATATCTACTGATGGACATTAGGGTAGAGAGAACTTCATGCATAGCTCACTTTACACAGCTCCATCAACATGTGAAAATCTCCCAAGTCTCCATGGAGCATTTTCAAAGGAAAGCATGAATTTTTCTGACCCTATGCCAGGACTCACATTGGCCAGTTCTAAGGTTCATAATGATGTCTACCACAAATTGTCAAGAATTTGTGTCTGTTTCACAAATAGCTTAGAGAGTCTTGTGTGAGGGTTGCAAAAGATCTTACAACAGCAAGACTTATTATTCACTCTGGAAATCAGTCAGGGTTAACAACATCTCACCACTAGAGTGTCACAAAATTCCTTTACATCGTCAGCAAAGGACATGTTCTTTTCCATGGATTTGTGCTCTTTTTTTCAACAATTACACCCATATGCTCAGTGGCACAGCTTCTACCTGTGTTCACAAGGCCCTGAGTTCAATTCCTGGGGGGAAAAAAAGCCAATTACACCCATATAGCTTTGAAACACTTCAAGAAAGACTATGTTCATATTAAATATGGACAGTATGTCAGACATCCTAAGAGAAAAACTACAAAATCTTTAAAATATCAAAATATATATCTGTTGTCTCATGGTTTGATTTCATTCCCCACATTATACTAAGGTAGAACATTTTTTCACATAATAATTGGCT
Organism: Dasyprocta punctata; assembly: GCA_004363535.1. Lineage (NCBI taxonomy): Eukaryota > Metazoa > Chordata > Mammalia > Rodentia > Dasyproctidae > Dasyprocta > Dasyprocta punctata. The sequence continues at coordinate 24,178 of RJWM01005327.1, forward strand.
TATGAACATCTTCCTTCGTTTCATGTCCATAAGGTCTGCTCCCATTTTTTAATTGGATTACTCTCTTGGTATTGAATTTTGGTACCTATATATTCAGAATATTAAAGCCTGTGTGCTGCATATATTCTAAATATTTTGTACCATTCTGAAGATTGAAGCCACAGTCACTTCACAGTTTCTCAGCAGAAGTTTTCTAGTTTTCTGTAATTGCATAATTCCTTCCTGTGCATTTGATTTCATCACCAAAATATCCATTCATGTATCCTTCATCATTCCCTTACCTTCCAATAGTTTCATAGCATCAGATATTACACTAAGCACTGCATCCATTTTGAGCTGACATGTGTAACAGCTAACAGGTAGGACCTTAGATTCATTAATTAGTAAATGCATGTTTAATTTTCCTAAAACTGGTAGTTGAAAAGACTGCCCTTTTCATTACTGCACTCTTGTTGATCATTCCCTGAGGGTAGATGTATGTGGGGCTTATGTGTATATTCTCTAGCCTGTCACTGATCTATGCGTCTTGATTTTACATCCACACCAAGCTCTTCTGCTTCCGCAGATACGTTGCGTCTTGAAATCACATTATATAATGCTTCCTGTTTTGCGCTTGTTACACAAAATGACTTTGGCTGTTTAGTGTGTGTATGTGTGTGTGTGCTTCCACATAGATTTTAAAATGTTTTTTCTAGCTTCCTGAAGAATGAAGCTTGAAATGAAGCTAGAACTTTGACCTTTTGATAGGGGTCATATTAAGTCAGTAGGTGGCTTTTCAACAATACTGATTCTTCCAATCCATGAACATGGGATGACTTTCAATTTTTTGTGTTTTCTCAAAATTCTATCATCAGTGTTTTACATTTTCATTATAGAGATGTGTCGTCTCCTTTGTTAAATCTTTACTTAGGAATTTAATTTTGTAGCTCATTGAGGGAAATTACCTTCCTGATTTCTAGTTTAGATAATGTTCTTCAGGTGTATAACAATGCTCAAAATGTTCTGTGCTGATTTTGTATCCTGAAAATGTGCCAAACACATCCATTACTTGTAATTGCTTTTTATTTTGCAGATGTTACTACAATGTGATTCCTTCTAAAAAAATAACACCTTGACCATTTGTCTCCAATGTCAATGATCTCTGTGTATTTCTCTTGCCTAATTATCACAGTTGAAAATTACAGCACTATCTCAAACAATTGTGGTGAAAGGGGACATCGACACCATTTTCTTTCACCAGACCTTAGATTCAAAGCCTTCTTTTTTCACATTTGATAAAATCACAGTTGTTGCCTTATTGCAAATGGCCTTCATCATGCTGGAGTACATTCTAGGTGGAGCTAATTTTCTTAGGAATTTTTATCATAAAGGGACATTGAATTTTGTAAAGTGTATTTCTGAATCAATTGAGATGATCCTCTGGGTCATGTCCTTTACTCTGTTGATATGTCATATCTTGCTTATTAAAATTTGCAAGTACAAGATCATCTTTTTGTTGGCAAATTTCACTTCATAGTGCAAAATCTTGTTAATGTGATGTAATGTTTAGAGTTTCAGGTATCCCATTGATTATTTTCACGTCTAGTTCATCACAGATATTGTCCAACGGTTCTTTTGGTGGTGGTGGTGGTGGTCCTTATTAAGTCTTTATCTCAATGTGTTCAGATAAGTAACTTATTTTTTGAAGAACTTAGTAAGAATTGGTAGAGTTTTTTTCTTTAGATGGGGAAAGAATTCAGCAGTGAAGCCATCCAGTCCTGGGGTTAAAGTGAGGGAGGTGCTTTTTATCAGTATTATAACTTGAAAATGATCTATTCTTGTTTTCTATTGTGTCATGATTCAATTTGAGGAGGTTGTTTTGCTGAGGAATTGGTTCTCCATTATCAAATTTATTGACACAAATTTGTCAGTGAGTTTCTAATGGTCTTTTGTATTCCTGTGGTGCCATGTGTAATGTTTTCCTTTTCATCTCTGATTTTATATATTTGAGTACTTGCTTTCCCTTATTTTTGTGAAGGGTTGTTTATTTTGTTTAGATTTTGGAAGGACTGGTTTTATGTTTACTTAATCTTGTGTATTTTTAATTCATTGATTCTTTGATATTTATTTATGTCCTTTCATTTTGGGTTGATTTGTTCCTGTTTGTGGGTTGCTATGAAGCAGACGTGGGTCATTTATCTGAGATGATTCTCCCATCTTGTCATGCATGTTAACCACTAGGAGCTTGATATATGTTTATGTCTATGTACCTATGTTTATGTCACAAGTATCTTCTAGAGTCCTACTTAGAGTTAACAAAGATTTTGGTACTAAAAGTTTCATTATTCATTGAGATTCACCACATCTAATCATATTTCAGAGCAGAGAAATAATCATTTTTACAAAAAGTATTCATACTGTCACCACCATACAAAGTCTCATTATTTTTCACGAATGCATATTATTTTTTCAATATTTATGCACAGGCAGTAACCAAATTCATATTTTTTTTTTGGCAGCACCAGGGATTGAACTCAAAACCTCACACCTGCCAGACAGGCACTTTAGCCACTGAGCCAAACTCCCAGCCCTAGTTTTTTTGAGGCAGGGTCGCACTATGTAGCTCAGGCTGGCCTTACACTTGCACTGTAGCCCAAGCTGGCCTCGAACTCACAACGCTCCTCCTACCTCAACCTCCCAAGTGCTGGGATTAAAGGCATGCACCGCCACGCCCAGCCCCAAATTCAGAATTTAAAGAGGGACTATTGGCCTATTACAGAAGTCAAATTTCCTAAGGAAAACAGTCCAAGAAGTTTAAACTATCAAGTGTTACAAGTACCATGTTTCTACTCACCCGAGCAACAGCTTTACCCTGGACAGGCGTCTGTGAAGGACAAGCAAAGAGAGAGAGAGAAGAAGAAACAAGGTGGTTGTAGTTATTCAGTAGAGTTAAGCACTGCAATAGTAGTTTAATTAAAATACAATTTTTGGAATATTAATTCCAAAGGAATGATAGTACCGATTACATTTTCATTCCAAATGAATTTTGATACCATTGAATGCCGTCGGGTGACTCTACCTGTTTTGGTGACATTTCTTATGCTTTCTTTTGCAATTCCCTTATCCTCAGCCACCTGAACAAATTTCTACTTTTCTCCCTCTGACAGATTGTCTCCTTTTCCTGCATTTCATGGACAATAAAGCAGACCAGGTGTGCTGAGGATGCTGCCTGACTTCTAAAGCATCCCCTGGGCCATGCTGTGCTGGCGTGACCTGGGAAACCCCACCATCTCCACCCTCACTCCTCCCAGCAGGAAATCTTCAGTGCCATTGGGCAGAGTTCAGACACTGAATATCATAAAGCTTTCCAGTTCTTAGGACTCCTGAAGGCATGAAAGCTCACCCATGCTCTGAATCTCAGTATCCCCAAATCATGTGCAATCTCCAAACATGTCCAGGGCATTGAGTAGGCTGTGTCTAAGAACTCTAAACCTTTGCACATTGTAGCTTCTCATCTTCCTCTTTCTATGTTCTGCATCCATTCCCTGGTTATCTAAAGCCTTAATCAAATGAGGAGCTAAAGGGTTCAGAGCTTCTCCTAATCAAATTAATCCACATCATTTAAGTAGTGAGGACAAGCAAAATCCTCCTTCATCTTTCTTAAACCAAGTTTCACCCTATTTACCTGAAATATGCATGGGCCTGACACCACTGTGGGCCCACATGAAGGAATCAGTAGTCAAAATAATTCAAATTCTGACAGGACTATGTTTCATGACCTGAATCTGATGTGTTGTTCTTCACAGAGAAGCAGATTTAAGTTTAGTTGCTGGGTAAACATCTTAGGGTAGAAATTAACACAGTGAAGACAATGGGATAGTGTACTGAATCCAGATTTTAAATTTTGCTTCATTAGGTGACATAGCCCAATTATGCTTGGCATTGGTTTTTGACTTTTTGAGTCTACCTTATCTTACCTTACCTTACCTCACCTTACCCTACCCTACCTTACCCTACCTTACCTTACCTTAGGGTCCCAAAGAGTATGCATATCTATATCTTTACTTGCATCTTTATTTTCATAGACATTTTCTCAGTATCCTTCATGTCATTGTTATGGTTTGTGTTTGGATGACCCCCCCAAGCCTCATGCGGTCATAGAGGAAGCTGAATCTAGCACTTGTGATTGGTTCATTGTCTAGCACTGGGATTGGTGGTGTGAGCACTGCACCTGCCCAGGGGTGGGGAGCTGGCGTAGAGTACAAAGGAGAAAGGCAGGTGTGCTTTTCCCTTGTTCCCTTTTGCTCTTGTGGCTTCTGGTATCTGTTGCAGCTGCCATGTTGCCCCTCAGCCACACCACCCTGCCTTGGAGCCAGCTGAGTATGGACTAAAACCTCCAAAAACTGTGATCTACAGAAATCCTTGTTTCCCTCATTTTGGATGTCAGGTACTTTGTCTCAGCAACAAGAGGAAAAGTAACCAAGACAGTCAACAAGGTGAAAATTGCAATCTTGTGTGAACACATCTCTACACTAGGGCATGTACTTAAAAAATACACAAACACACCTCTCTCCAATTGAGAACCTAAGTCAAATTCATTGTATATTTTCCATGCTACAGAGAAATTGCTACAGTACTTAGTAACAACTAAAACTACACGTGTTTTCTTGCCTTTTTTTTTATCCACATTGAGGTTAAAAAATACTATGATACCACCTTTGTTACCAAGAATTTTGAAAAAGTTTTGATCCAAGTCTACAGTTGAAAAAAGTTTTTTTCAAAACTCAGTATAGTTAATTTTTTCCCATTTGATTTGACACGATTTATGTGTAATGTGGCAGTATCCATTCCTCCTTCAACAATAATCTATCTCACAAATGTTCCTCCAACACGTTAGAGTCAGGTGTGAGAGCTACTAATAGAGGGACACACTTTACATACTACCACCTCAACATGATGAATATTTGCATCTTTCAAAGTTTATCAATACTACAAGACCACATGACGCTTTAAAATGCCAAAGTACCTGGCAAATGTTAGAGGAAGGAAAACTCCCTTTACTAACCTAAAAATCAAAGTAATTAATAAGGTTTCAGAAATTTTATCACCATTTTCAAGCACAGCCAATATTTTACTTTAATTCCATGAACACAAATTGAAATATAAAATGTTAACATATACTCAAAAGTTACCATTTTCTGTTGAAGTGGATAATAAGAAAGAGGTGCTAACTACATTATTGGAAAATACTGGACATATAGATTATACAATGATAGCTTAATTCCTTCCTGTAGCTATGTCATCATATTTTTATAAGTTCAAATACTTTTTAGCCCAAAATTACAAAACTTCCATGCAATGAAATATTTAGGGTTTGTCCATTTAATACTACAGGACTTGTTTTTGAGAATTATTTTAAATCACACAAGTAGAAGTTGATATTATTTTTCTGGTTATTTTAACTGAAGTTCAAATTATTGACCACTCAGTTTGAATATTTTCATTGTTATTTTAACTCTTGAGCTTTAGGTTTTAATGTATTCATACTGTACCTCAAACCTGGTTCATTTATGAAGCAATGTTTACCATATCAAGAAGTTTATCCAGTGAAAGGAAAGTATGGACACATCTACTCAGTGAATAAGACAAATTTTGAAAGATGTTTCATCATTTAAATTTGTCTTATTTAGGTCTCCTTCCCTGAAAAACACATAAAATACAGGGGTTGTTCAAAATAACAATGGATGTATAAATTGTTTAGAAGTTACTGCAGAGAAAGATTCATTGTCATTAATCCCCTGTAAATCCTCCAGCTTGCTTCAGACACTCATCCCATCATCCTTGACACTTTCTGAAGCAGTTTTGGAGTCTGCGTTCCTGAATGTCCTTAAAGGTTTTGGTCAAAAATATGTTGACTGCTGGCAAGAAAGATGGGGTAAGTGTGCTTGAAGTGAGGGCAGTATTTTGAGGGGGATTCATAGCAATGATTAGGTAAAGAACTTTTTAAAACTGAACACACCACATTTTCCCATCGTATTTCACACACTTGCTGTAAGCTCCCTCGCTTGCCATTTATCCACAGGTTCCATGCCTGCATTTAGAGAGCTTGGAATTGACCCTGGCTTTGTATGATGCACTGAATTCTCAGAAGTTTCAATGACTTTCCCCAGGTTGCTTTAGAAATTAGTGGCAGAAACTGTTCTAGAATCTCAACTTCCCACATTGTGGGATTGACCTATGGCCATGAATTTGCCCACACACAGTGTTTGGGACATGTAGTCATTCTACAAAAACAAGTACTCACAGTCTGAGACATAAGCACTTTTTTTTCATCTTTCATTCCTACTGCGAGGAACTCTGCACTGCCCATTTAACCTGAAAGACAAACCAACACAATAGTGTTTATTCTTCATCCATCCTGTCCCCCTCCTGATGAACTACAGGATTTATAAGATATTTGAGGTGCTGAAAATAATACAATATGTCAGTGTTACACTCACATAATATCCCTGCTATGTTGGAGCTTCATTATTCGACCACAGATTTGCTCAGCCTTAGTGAGTACGGCCTGTCAGGCTGGATGATCCTTGGTGTCCAGTCCACCTTCCTGGGCTGTGCAAGTTTCCTACCAGCAGCCCTGGCCTGCACCCCTTACATTCCCTTAGCTCTCATCCCCAACTGGCCTAGTCCGTGAGGCCTGCAAATCTCACCATATAGCCACTGGTAAGGTGTACACAATTCCATGTTGTAGAGGACCACCTGGACAACTCTTCTTGGGGGAAAAAAAAGCAATTATCTCCGTTTTGGCTAACCCTAGGCCTGTCTTCATGTATTGATATGTACAGAAGTGGCTAGGACCTTTCCTTATCCTTCAATTGACTTTTAGCAATGTAAATCAGTCTGGCCAAGGTGCTGATATGTCACCTTTCAAACAAGGTGACAGTGAATCCCCTCCCCACCCCCATGACTCCCAAAAACCATGTGTGAACTGGGTGGGAGGGACAGCCATGCTCCATGCTGTTGATTGGGATTGAGCCTTGAGAAAGAGGCTATAGCTTTCCAGGGCATACAAGTTTACACATCAGAGCTAAAGCACTGACCCCAAAACATCAGATACTACCCCTAGCTGTGACGTGCAGATTACTCTTTCTGCATGCCCTTCTCTCTACACATTGCAAAGATGATTTCAGGCCTCCTACCAAGCCCAGCTCACAGTACTCCCATACTTCCTGCCATTCTCACAGTCACTAATCCTTGAGCCACTCCTTTCTTCATGAATTAATAAAACCCAGGTTCGACTCTGGGTTGAGGCCTTTGTTCTGGTTAACCACCATCTTGGCTGGACTTAGGACGCTCTTGGCTCCCCATAGCTATAAATATGTCTCAGTGTCTATATTCACACTATGAGTTGCACTAGAAGTGGTAGATTGAAAGTAATTTATTGGAATTCCAATAACTTTTTCATGGAATTACAAATATAAACTTCCCAGAGGGAGATGAGGATTGGGAAGGACTCTCTAAACCACATCACAATGACTGTGGCTGTGTTTCACATAAACTTATGCCACTGTCCTAAAAGAGATTTCCCCACCTTTTCAATAAGTGCTGCTGGGGGCATTGGGGCTGGAGTCCTTACTCTCCAAGGCATTCTTCAACTTCTGCCAATTCACATGACAATTAGTCAATGAGAAGGCACTAATAGATATAGACCATAATGGTGGTAAAAGCATATAGACGCATACATTCCATTCATCTACATCCATCCATCTGTTGTTCAGGATCCTATGTCCATATGTTCCTACCACTTTCATGATCTAGATCTATTATTATGTTAAGATCTGGAGAATATAGTGCCAAACTGATAGGTCAAAACTATAGCTCACATTTTACTCTATTATTGATCAGTTTCACATTAGGCATCAGACCACATGACAGTAGCTGGAAGAATTATTCCTTTAGTTTGGGACAAATTTTGCTTACTTGACATAAAACCTGGTGGAGAGCTTTCTGCATCCTTCTTGACATTCTAGGTAGTGGAAATGTGGTCTCAGTTCATCATTCTTTCTGTCTTCTCCACATTATCAGATGCTATGGACATGGTGTGCCAATTACCATTGATTTATAAAGGAAAGATCCCACTGGAAAGGTTAGTGGATTTCTTTATTCTTTTTTGTTTTTGTTTTTTTGTTTGTTTGTTTTTTGTTTTTGTTTTTGTTTTTGTTTTTTTTTTTTTTTGCAGCACCGGGGATTGAACTCACAACCTTGCACCTGCCAGGGCAGGCGCTTAAGCCACTGAGCCAAACTCCCAGCCCTGGTTTTTTGAGGCAGGGTCGCACTGTGTAGCTCAGGCCAGCCTTGTGCTTACGTTGTAGCCCAAGCTGGCCCCAAACTCACAGTGCTCCACCTACCTCAGCCTCCCGAGTGCTGGGATTAAAGGCGTGCGCCACCATGCCAGGCTGATTTCTTTATTCTTATCTCCTTAACATCAACACATCATGCCACACTTCAGTTTAACAGAAAAATATAAATCTGACCTTATTGGATAAATGCTTGCTTATCATCCCTGAGAGAAAAATCATGTAAGATGTCATAGTGATGGTTCAGAATCAAAGAATACAAGGCATTTAGAGTTTTTGAAATATCAAAAATCATGTATTCAAATATCATGGACCCTTAAAACCTTCATTTATGTACATTAGGTTTTGCATTTAGACACTATTTTGATAGAAAATGTAGAGATTTTGGAAAACCATTTAAGGAATAATACATACACATGGAACAACATACTTATAAAATCTAAATTAACTATGGGAAATAATGACAGAAACACACACACACACACACACACACACAAATACACACAAAGTTCTAGCTCAGGACCAGCTTGTCCAGGCTACCTCTGAAGGGTGGAGGTGGTGATGGGCATGAGTGAGGCCAAATGGAAGAGCAAGCAGGAGAATCTGCACCTTGTTGGAGCTGCCCTTCCCCTCAGCAGATCAGAGGAGCTGTGATGCCAAAGGGAATCTGAACTGCTGCCTCTTTTGTAGTACTGCTCCACTGGCATGATGCATAGTGAGCCGCCTGTTCATCCTTCAGTCTTAACATTTCCAGATCAACACTGATGGATTTTATGTAATTTTCTATTATGGTTCCAATGAAATTAGTCTCAGGAGGAGTTTAAGTTACCCTGTATGAGTGATTTTTCAGTACCTGAAGGAGAACGCAATACACAGGAAGTATTTCAAGGACATTTGTGTCCTTTTCTCTTACATTCCAGTTACTATTACAGAAGATGAAACACAAAATATGTATCTGCAACTCCTGTATGACTCCTGTAGCATCCAGGGAATGTGCTTACACTTACTTTTGAAAAATAAACATGAAACCCTTCAGTTTGGGCCAAATGAGAAGACAGCCTCCATACCTTGAATTGCTAGTACCTGGACATCTCACAGGCATCTGTTTACATGTAAGCAAACATTGCAAGCCAGGCTTGATGGTTCAGGCTTCTAACACCAGCTCTCTGGCAAGACTGAGGCAAGAGGATCACAAATTCAGGCCCAACCTGGCCACTTAGTGGCTTAGTGAGATCCAGACACAAAATGAAAGGTAAAAGGTACTGGGATATAGCTCGGTGATAAAGTCCTGAGTTCAAATCCCAGTATGTTTAAAAAAAAAACATAAATTAAAATAATAATAAAAGAAAATGAAAAATTTAAAAACTATCAATTATTTTCTTATATCAATTATGAATATTTCCCTTCTGGTACTGACATCAAATTTTTTTCCAGCTATCCACTTAATTTATCCAGAAGCACTCAAACTAGATTAGAGATACCAAGGAAAATCCTTCTAAGAATAATTTACACAAGGTGTTGTTCACTAACTATAAAAATTATTGGGGACCTGGCCTAGATCCCCAATCCTCCAAACGAGTGTATGGCAAAGGCTTAAATAAATGAGACAAGTAGTTAGATTTTAGGGCTCCAGGAGGATCAAAGTCCCTGCAGAGTTCTTGACTCTGCGGCTATCATGAGGGCTAAGACAAAGAGCTTCTCTGGACCACCCGTATATATTTTCAAATGGACAAAGAGAGGGGATACTGAGGGAGGTGCTGAGGGTGGTGCCAGAACTGAGCAGGACTTGGGAGTCACTTCAAGGACATCTCCAAGGAGGAAGGAATGCCAGAAAAGGGGAACTATTTTATTTCCAAGATGGCCTTTGTGATGGGACTGAGATGCCTGCAGAGTAAGATGCCTATTAACATAATTGATTATGGAGCCAATATGTCCTCAGCTGTAACCTTCTTTACCTTGCTCTTTGAGGTATCTCTGACCTCATTGGCCACTACAGGCCTCGGTCAGGACCAGGGATTCATAGAGGTTCACTTATTATGAATCAGGTCCCATCACCAGGCAAGGGGCCTAGGCCTAGGACAGGCTCACAGATAAATAGAATGCCAACTAGTAAATTTTAAAACCTGCTCAGATCTGCTTCATAGCAGTCTCTAACAAAAGATCATGTTAATTGCAAAATAAATAAATAAATATGAGAAACAGTTGGAAGAATAGTGGTTCCAGTTATAAAATCAAAAAAATTGTATTGTTCTCCAATAAAGGACTTGTACTCATATAGCTCTATGTCTGAAATGAATGCTGTGCTTTTAAAGATCTCTCTTGGGATATAAATAACAACAAATTTGCACACTTTGACAGTGAACAACTAGTAATTCCTGAATGGTATGGGTGGTTTGAGCAAATAATATTGTGAATGTTTAGGTTTTAAAGAAACATGAGAGCAAAAATCATGTATCTGTGAATAACCCTCACAACGATCTACCCACCTTCAAGCACACTTGTGCCAATGTTTTTACTAGTTTCTGAAGCAGTTTCTGAAATTGCATTTCTTGAGTGTCTTTTTGAAATATGATCAAAACTACAGTGAATGTTGCTGCTGTGTGCCACTCAACAGAAAGGCAGGCTCACAAAAACACCAAGATGTGTCCTTGTCCACCTTAGTCACTGGATCTGGCATTATATAAGTGCTGACTCTTCCAAAAGACAAAAATGACCATAAAGGGTCAATGTTTTGTGTGGGTTAAGGATTTTGAGGCAGTCACAAATCTGCATCTAAAGCTATTCAAGTGTACCAAGGTTAAAAGTGACCTGAGCAGGAGCATTGGGACTGTGTGTGTGTGCACACTTCTTACTAAAGTTTGTGCAGATCCATTTGATATAATGAGAACCTAAGTCCTTATATGCCTGTGTCCATTAAGCTGCTTATACCTTTATCTTTCAACTTTTTATATTTCCTACCTAATTTGCCTCCAAATGTAAAATCCAATGCAACAAAATATAACAGGAAATGTACCAGGAGACAATTCAAAACAACCCTCACTTTCATGTTTTCTATGGAAATCTGTGTCACCATTGAATTTTGTATGATTATACAAGGTAGGATAAAGAATAGAGTTTTGCTCAACCTGATTGGATTTTTTTTCCTTTTCCCTCTCACAGAAATAGAGAAACAATGATTATAACAGTTTGATTTGAGGAAAATGTCGGAAATATTCACCGTCCTTTCTGATGGAAATTTTTCCTTTCAATGACAGAATGTTGGTGCGCAGTTGCCATAGCTGGTAATGTACAGAAGATAAATGGGTGGGCCCTTCAGAAATTATGAACATCGTGTTAAGCTTTATAGTCATCTGGAAAATCTACTTCACATTTTTCACCAAGTCAGGGACATTTGGTAAACTCTTCACATTTTTTACCAAGTGTACAAAATTTACCTCAACTAAAAACAACAAAACTTTACTTCTTATGTGCAAAAAGTAGGCGGAATCAAAACTGCAAAATATAGATTAGCCTAACCTGCAGCATACTTCAGAAGCAAGAACTCCCTTTAGGGTGGAGATGGAGTGTGTAGCAGAAGATAATGCATATCTCCTCTTCTATGCAGTTTTTTTTTTTTTCAGGAAATAAACCCATCTTTCCACAGCAAGTGATCTGATTAACAGGGCAGGACCAGGGCACGAAGAAACAGAGAAGCTAAATTCAAAAAGAGCAAATGAAAGTGCCAAGTAAGAGCACAAAATATCTAATAAACACTCAATAAAATTCTTCTAAAAATAAATTTTAAAATGTGGTTCCTGGCTTCAGTTTTTTGTGATGTATGAATATTTTTTCCTCTGAGGTATCTGCTGTGTCAGAGCTATGTGATCATGATTGTGTGTCTACCTTCTATAGGCTTGGATCAAATATCAAAGAAAAAGGAAAAGTCTTCCAAGAGTCAATAACACTACGGTCATTCACTACACACTAAGAAAAACTGGGAAAACAAATGGGTAACTTGGAGGCCAAATGGCTTCGTCATTGTTTCTTTAGCAGTCACATAGTTTTTTTAAAGATCTGAGTTTCAAATACTAAAAATTCACTTTAAATCCAGTGTAAAGCTTTTAAAAAGGATTCTCTCCAGTAAGATTTCTGCATGGCAGCCATCAGTGGAAGTTGCACAGAAGCTGTCTCCTGGAGACACAGGGCACATATCCAGCTCATCTTTCTCTCCAGCCTGCTGATCTATGTGCCTCATTAGCTCCGGGCTCCTGAAGAACCTGAGCTCATAACCTCTGGTGTCAGAAAGTTAAGGACTTTTCATTAAATTATACACAGGGAGGCAACAAAAGAATATGGTTAGAATTTTAGACTCATTTGAGATTTTATTCCTAGCAGTTTTCACCACCTCTACCCTTACCTGATTACTGCTAAGCTAAATTGATTCCATCAAGAACCACAGCTCGCAAAGCAAGAGGATCATAACCATCAGGCTTATAAAAAGCAAGCTGAGAATGTCTTCAGACACACAAAATAGCTGAAAGATAGGCAAACTTGAATATATGTCCTATATTTAAATAGTCACCCCCAGGATTATTGATTAGATTTCAGCCTGCAGCATTGAATTACTACTTCAGATTATTTGAACTCATTGTACAGCATCTTCTGGTCTAATTATAACATTTGGAAAATACCATCTATGAGATGAGGAGACAAGTTACAGTGATTGAAAACTTTTCTAATATAGAAGACATTTTTTCTTACGTAGTATAAAATGTAAAACAGCCTCAAAGAAGCTTTGTTTAAATGAGGAAAGACTGCATACCTGCTTTGGAAAACTCCATAATTTCTAATCTACAAGAAATATGGGTAGGAAGGCTACGAAAAAAGATTACACATTTTCAGCTCATAACTATCTGTGAAAAAAGATTACATATTATGCCTCTATGTCACTTCCTAGTTCTCAGTATGTATGATGATACTATTTCTTATGACTTTGGGTAAATAACTTACTGGTGCTGAGCCTCTTTTATATACTGAGAATTTAAAATCAAACTGTAATATTCAGAGAGGATGGGGGGGCTCCATCAGGAGCCCGATAAGTTCAGATAAGATTGAAGCCATCCCCTGATTTCAACAGTGACATGAGACACAGGGCAAAACTAGAGAAATCTTGCCCATGAATGATCAGTAAAGTGTTCCGTTTCCTGGATTGCTGAATTAATAAAATGTAGATGACCCAAAACTATTTTCAGTTGATTTCGTCACTATGCAAGCCTATCTGAGAGTGACACTAAAAATGATGAAAAGCAGAGTTGAGGAAAGAAGAGAGTGGAACTTCCCTGAGACTCATGCTCCAGCACTGAGGTCTATCAATGGACAAAGCCTTCCCAGATTCTGTTAAGTTACAACAGCAAACATATTACTCCAGGTTGAATTTTCTACCATTTGCAGTCAAAAGAAAGTTAATAGTGGCATCTTGACTATCTGTTGCCTCTCTTTCCATTCATAAGTCACAGTTGTTTCAACTTTTATTTGGCTTTTAATCTTTATTTTCAAACCACAGGTCTTCTGTCAAATAAACTATGGTAACTCATTGCCAATGTCTGCTACTAGCAAGAAAGCCACAGGTGCCTGATCACTGGAAGTTTTCAGATTGCATTTAATTTGATGAAGATCAAAAACCTCTGGATTTCTCAACCATAAATGATTTTATTAGAATTCTACTATATTTTAAAATATAGAAATGGATAAGAAAGAGGAACATGGACTGGGAGATGAGAAAAAACTAAGAGAAAATTGAATTATGTAGAGAGTAGAGAAGAAGAAGTGAAGAATATCTGAAATGTAAGAACCTAGTGATGTCATAGGAACTAAAGGAGGAGACTTTCAAGAATTTCCCATTGTAGAAAACACAGAGAGATGAAGATGGGAAAATGTACGCTGACTGAGGGCCTGAAACATTTTTGGCATGCTTAAGGAGGCAGAACTGAAAGTCAAATGACAACATATCAGCCAGAGATACAGAAGTAGAGACAGTAAGTATGAACTGTATGCCCAAAGAAAATGGAGTAAAAATGCATTTTTTATTTGTGAACTGAATGAAAATTGACCCACAACCATGTATTAATTCAATTTTTTAAAAATAAAATAATTGAGGTCAAGACTGGAGCATCAAAATGGCATCTGGAATGACTTGGTACTTCATGAGTTTAAATTGCCCCTACATGTTTCATGAAAATAGAGATAATAACTCCAATTCTTTGAATTCTCCATGTTATCTATTTCTGCAACAGGGTTGAATTAATCATGTCAATAAACAAGAAAATGAAAAATGCTAATTTGTGACTGCTAACCATTTCAGATTATTTTATGCTTAGTATTCAAGAATTATCAACCATATTAAATAACTCATATTATTCAAATATTTTACTGACAAAATAACCCAGGAGGGTATAAAGAAGTCAGTTATATTAATGATGACATGGTTATTTTCACATTTATTTAACAGATAAAAAAGTAAACAATAGGCAGGAAAGAAAAGAAATGGAAAGAAAAAACATCTAATCTAAAGAAAGAAGAGGTGCGGACACACACACACACACGCACACATACGCCTTTGGTGGACAGAGTCATCAGCTAAATCAGCAACAGAAAGTGTCCGAAGCAGCAGCGAGGAGCCAGCAGTGGCTCTGGAGAACCTCACCAACAGATCAGTCCCAGCCCCCACATCCAGAGGCCACAATCAGCTCCCAGAGAATTCCCACGGCAAACTTCGCAGGAGCGCACGGCACAGTTCTGACAACTGACAAGGACACTATTGCAGAACTGCGAACACCAGAGGTATTTTACTACTTTTATTCTCCCTTGTTTTTTTGGGTTTTTTTATTTAAGAGAAAATGGACACAGAAAAGAGAAACAAAAAGCAAAAGAGACAAACAACAACAACCACAAATCCAATACAATGACATTATAGGTTTACAAAGTGAGATGATTGGGATTTGACAGTGGTTGTAATATTGCATATTGTTACCTTCAAAGGGGTTGTTTAGATTAACAGATATAGACATGTAAATTTGATCTAATCATATGAGTATTAACTGTTCTTTTTCAATAACTAATGCATTTAGTAGTATAGTCATTTTAACTATCTTATGTATACCTATATACAAATTTATGTCTTTTTCCTTATCTCTTCCTTCTTTCCTTCTTTCCTCTTATAATACCACTTGTTATCTTCAAAATAACTGCCCATACCATCAGGCACACCTTGCACCACCTGTGGTAGCTTGGTTGGCTGGCAGGAGCCTCAGTAACCCCTCCTACTCAGAGGACCTCAGCGGGCTGGTGAAAGCACGATGAGTTCCCCCAAGCATAGGACCTCAGTGGGGCAGCAGGAGCCTTGGTGAACACTCCCCCTACCCAAAGGACCTTGGCAAGCTGGCAAGAGCAAGGGGAGATCTTCTTCCATATAAAGAATCATGGGATCACTGGTGAGAGTCCCAGCAAGACCTCCCCCCACCTAGAGGAACCTAACTGGGCCTATGAGACCCCCAGTGACACAGAAGGGTCCTGGCTGGAGCATACACCATGGACAGGTGAGTATGGCCGCCTGAACTAGTCTGTAGAAATATAAGCTAAGAATTGGTTCACATCAATACTCCTAGAATAGTCAGCCTAGCAAGAATATAGGACTTGCCAAACTGGCCCTGCCAGAGGAATTTAGATGACTGGCCCCTCCCCTAAACTTCAGGACCCAGCAACTTGGTAAATGTCAGACACAATAGGATCATAAAACACATACATACAATGGAAAGTCAAAACTAGTGGGATTGAAAAGACCTAAATATTAACCAAGAGGTGAAAATGACAAAACAGAAAAGCAAAATGCAATCTCAAATCCCCAGCCCATCTGGAACAAGTACAAAGGCATGAAAATAAAGAACATTGGAAGTCACATAACTGAAATTTTTGAAAGATAGCAAGTGAAGTGAAAAAACAAATTCATGAGGCTATAGAGGAAAACAGCTCAGAAATAATCTCTCAGGTAAAGAAAGAGGTAACAACCATAATGATGGAGTTGCTCAGGATACCTAGTGAAGACATAGACTAAAAAAGTACAGGAGCATGGAAAAATGATGGAAACCTTCAAGGAGCAACATAGGAAAGAAACAGGATGCATGAAATAGATTCAAAGAGATATTCAGGAAATTAAAAATTCATTTGAAACCTGGCAAAACCACTTGAACAAAATTTAAAATAGACTTTCAGTCCCTAAAGATAGGATCACAGCTAGTGATCATAAAATGAAAGAACCCTAAAAAATAACAAGGAACCATGAAATAGCAGTTAACAACTCCAAGACGATGCAAAGAAAAACAGCATAAGTCCGAAAGGTATCAATGAAAATGCAGAAGTCAATACAAATCACATTTAAAAAAAAAAAAAAACAACGATTTGCAGAATTAATAGTAGAAAATTTCCCAACCATGGGAAAAGAAACTGATAAACAGGTAAATGAGGCATAAGAACTCCAAACATCCTTAACAAAACTAAATTGACACCCAGACATACAATAATCAAGATCCCAGAAATTCAGCATAAAAAGAGAATACTAAAAACTGTTAGAGAAATGAAACAGATTACCTATCAAGGAAATCCCATTAGAATCATGCCTGACTTCTAAACACAAGCCCTCAAGTCAAGAAGAGTTAAAGCAAAGTATTTCAAGACCTGAAAGAAAACAACTTTCAACTCAGATTGATGAACCCTACAAAACTCTCAAAATTAATGGAGAAATCAGATACTTCCATGACAAAGAACAATTGAAGAAATTCATGTCCTCTAACCAACCTTAGAAATAGTACTGAGAGATATTCTATATAGAGATAAAATGACCACAACTCCCAGAACAACAACAAAAAGAAACCTCCAAGCAAGTCAAGGAATTAAACAAAGGGGAAAAACAGGGAACCAACAACAAGAAAACAACATGACAAAGATAAGACAATAAATATCTGTAAAAACAATCAATGTAAATAGCCTCAATTCACCAGTTAAAAGAAATAGATTGGCAGAATGTATGAAAAAACAAGACCCAACAATATGCTGTACACAAGAAATAGAACTCAAAAAGAAACTCACAGAATGAAAATCAAGGGAGGAAAAACAATATTCCATTTGACAGAAAAAAAGCAGGGATAGCTATTCTGTTTGTAGACAATGTATTCTTCAAACCAAAAATGTTCAAAAGAGATAAAGAATGTCACTACCTACTCATTAGAGGAAAAATTAAAGAGGAAGTGATAATAATCATAAATGTATAAGCACCAATATTGGAGCACCCAACTCTATGTGACAAATATAACTAGACATTAAAAATCAAATATATGATAACACTGTTGTAACAGGGAATCCTAATACCACTTTGTTCCAAAGACATTTATCAATTAGACAAAAAGTTAGCAAAGAAATAATAGAACTCAAGCAAACCTTGAACAATAGACTTACTAGATGTTTACAGAGTGGTCCACCCAACAACATCAGAATACACACTATTCTCAGCTACACATGTGACATTCTCTAAAATAGACCAAATATTAGCTCACAGAACATGATTAAGTAAATACAAAGAAACTGAAATTATCCCACGCATATTACCTGACCATAATGTCCTGAAATTGTAAATTAATGAAAAAAGAAACTGCAAAAACTACATAAACACATGGAAATTAAATAAAGCCTCTTTAATAACCAATGAGTCTTAGATGAAATTAAAGAAGAAATTAAAAAATATTTAGAAACAAATGAAAATGTAAATACAAAGTACTAGAATCTGAGGGACAAAATGAAAGTGGTCCTAAGAGGGAAATATATAGCAATGAATTTTTGCATCAGAAAAACAAAATGAGCACAAATAAACAATCTAATGATATGCCTCAAGCTTCTAGAAAAAGAACAAATCAAAGCAAATGCTCATAGAAGGGAGGAAATTATAAACATAAGAGCAGAAATTCATGCATTGGAGACTAAGAAAACAATACAAGGAATTAACCAAAATTTGGTTCAAAAGAATAAACAAAATTGGTACACTCCTAGCCAACCTTATTAAGAAAAGAAAACAGAAAATTCAAATTCATGCATTGAAAATTGAAAAGGATGAAATTATTGCAGATCCTATGGAAATTCAGAAGATCATCAATAAAAAGAACAAATCAAAGCAAAAGCTCACAGAAGGGAGGAAATTATAAGTATCAGAGCAGAAATTAATGCATTGGAGACTAAGAAAACAATACATAGAATTAATCAAAAATTTGGTTCAAAAGAATAAACAAAATTGGTACACTCCTAGCCAACCTTATTAAGAAAAGAAAACAGAAAACTCAAATTCATGCATGGAAGATTGAAAAGGATAAAATTACTGCAGATCCTGTGGAAATTCAGAAGATCACCAATACTTACTTCAAAAATCTTTACTTGCGTAGGCTGGAAAACACAGAAGAAATGGACAGATTCCTAGAAACATACGAACTACCAAAGGTTAATCAATATATAAAAAATTTTGAATAACTCATTATCAGTTACTGAAATTGAAAGTGTACTTAAAAACTTACTAATGAATAAGAACCCAGGTTCTGACAGATTCACAGCTAAATTCTACAAGAAATCTAGAGAAGATTTAATGCCAATACTCCTCAAATACTTTAATGAAATTGAAAGGGAAGCAATTCTCCCTAACTCATTCTTGGAGGCAAGTATTACTCTGATACCTAAACCAGAGAATGAACAAACCAAAAAGGAAATCTACAGGCCAATCTCCTTAATGAACATAGATGCAAAAATTCTCAATGCAGTACTAGAAGACAGAATGCAGCAAATCATCAAAAATATTATACACCAAGGCCAAGTGGAATTCATCTCAAGAATGCAGGGATATTTCAACATATGCAAATCAATAAATGAAATGCACCGCATCAACAGAGTCAAAGACAAAAATCACATGATCATCTCAATAGATGCAGATAAAGCTTTTGATAAAAGTTCAACTATCATTCATTAGAAAAATCCTACAGAAAAGTGGAATAAATGGTCTATACCTCAATCTGATAAAAGTCATCTATGAGAAACCAAGAGCCAACATCAGACTAAATGGACAAAAACTGAAAATTTTCACTCTAAAATCAGGAAAAAGACAAGGATGTCCGCCATCACCATTCTTATTCAATATAGTTGTGGAAATATTAT
The DNA here is from genome assembly GCA_004363535.1 of Dasyprocta punctata. Taxonomy (NCBI): domain Eukaryota; kingdom Metazoa; phylum Chordata; class Mammalia; order Rodentia; family Dasyproctidae; genus Dasyprocta; species Dasyprocta punctata. Next base: position 43,734 of record RJWM01005327.1, read on the forward strand.
CCAGAGCAATTAGAGAAGAGAGAGAAATAAAAGAAATAAGGATAGGAAAGGAAGACGTTAAATTAGCATTATTTGCAGATGAAATGATACTCTACATAGAAGACCCCAAAAACTCCACCAAAAGAATACTAGATTTAATAAGCATTTTTGTACTCAAACAACAAACTCACTGAAAGAGAAATCATGGAAATAACACCTTTCACCATTGTACCAAAAAAAAAAAAAAAATGAAATACTTAGGAATCAACCTAACGAAGGATATAAAGATTCATATTCTGAAAAAGGAGATTGAAGAAAATATAAAAAGGAAAGATGTCCCTTGCTCTTGGGTAGGAAGAACATTGTGAAAATGGCCATACTCCAAAAGCTGTTATACAGATTTAATGGCATTCCAATCACAATGCCATTAGCATACCTCATTGATTTAGAGAAAACATTCCTAAAATTCATTTGGGTATAGCAAAGGCAAACCTGGGAAATAACAGCAAGGCAGGAAATTATACTACAAATTTATTGTGCCCAAATGAGCATGGTAATGGCAAAAAACAGCCCGGGGATAAGTGGAACTGATGAGAAGATGCAGACACAACTACAAAGGCACTCAACCACCTTATATTTGATAAAAGGGCCAAACATGTTCACTGGAAGAAAGATAGAGTCTTTAATACATGGTGCTGGAAAAAATGGCTTTCCACATTCGAAGACTAATACTATATCCATGTCTATCACCATGCACTAAACTAAACTCAGAATGGATCAAAGATCTAAATATTAAAACAGAAACACTAAATCTATTGGAAGACAAGGTAAGTAGAAATCTTGAAGATTAAGAGTAGCAAAGAATTCATGAACAAAATGCAAACTGCACAGGAAGTACTTCAAAGAATCAACAACTGGGATCTCATATTATTAAAAAGTTTTTGCACATCAAAAGAAATCACCAACAAAGTGAAAAGAAAACTCACACAATGAGAAAAAATTTTAATCAGCAGTCCCTCAGACAAAGGACACATATCCAGAACATATAAAAAAAGACTGAAAAAAAAACAGGCCCTTCAAATTTAATGACCCAGTGCAAAAGTGGGCATCTGAGGTGAATACACAATTGTCAGATGAAGATGTACAAATGGCAAATAGATACATGAAAAAAGGTTCAACATCATTTGTCATTTGAGAAATGCAAATTAAAACAACGAGACACCATCTCACTCCAGAAAGAGTGGCTTACGTCAAGAAATTAGCCAATAACAAATGCTGGTGGGGCTGTGGGGAAAAAGGAACGCTTCTACACTGTTGGTGAGAATGTAGACTGGGGCAACCACTGTGGAAATCAGTGTGGAGATTCCTCATAAAACTAAGATTGGAGGTCCCATTTGACCCATATATTCCCCTTCTGGGTATTTTCCCAGAAGAATTTAAAGCATCATACCATAGTGCTATATATGCACCCATGTTTCTAGCAGCACAATTTGTTATATCCAAATCTTGAAAACAACCCAAGTGCCCATCAACTGTGGAACACATAAAAAAGATGTGGTATTTTTATACAATGGAGTATTACTCACCTATAAAGAAGAATAAACGTGAGGCTTTTATTGGTAAATGGATGCAACTAGAGAGCATACTCATAAGTGAAATAAATCAGACTTTCATGTGTAAATATCATATTGTCTCCCTAGTGTAAAAAAATAACTGCAAGAGTAATAAGATCCAAAATGTACAATAGATATAGTGAAAATTAAAGGGAAAGAAAGTACTCAAAAGGAAAAAACAACTGGAATCGGGGAAAGGAGAAAAGAATGAGAAAAGATTTTATATATGTTTGTGTGTGTGTGTGTGTGTATAAACATATACAAGATGAATAACTATGCTGCTAATCTCTGTTCATCAAAAAGAACATTTGCATTTTCACTGTCTGATTGTTCAACCATTTTTTTCATGCCTAAATCTTTTAATCTGAACAACTACTTTCAAGGTAACAATATGTAGTATATTAACTAGTGTTAATTTCCTATCTCTTTTGTTTTCTTTCTTTCTTTTTAATTCTGTGTTATTTTTAACATTTTTGTTTGTTTTTAAAAATAAAAAAAAAACTTGGAAAATGGCCACACTCCCAAAACTGCTGCATAAATTAAAAGCAATCCCAATAAAAATATCATTAGCCTATGCCACACAACAAGAGAAAATACTCCTAAAATTCATTTGAAATCAAAAGAGACCTAGAATAGTAAAAGCAATCCTGGGCAAAAAAGGCAAAGCAGGAGGGATCACAACCCCTGACTTGAGATTATACTGCAAAGTTACTGTGATAAAATCAGCATCGTAGTGGAAAAAAAAACCACACCTGAGGATCAGTGGAACATATCAGAAGACGCAGACACTACCACAAACACACCAAGTCACCTTGTCTTTGACAAAGATGCCAAACAAGTCCACTGAGAGCAAGACAGCCTCTTTAATAAATAGTTCTGGAAAAACTGACTCTCCACGTGCCAAAGGCTAAAATTAACCTGTGTCTATCATCATGCACTAAAGCCAAAATGGATCAAATATCTAAATATTAAAACAAAAAACACTAAATCTACTGGAAGACAAGGTAGGTAGAAATCCTGAAAACATAGGTGTAGGCAGAGAGTTCATGAACAAAACACAAACTACACAGGTAGTACTTCAAAGAATCAGCAAGCAGGATTATTAGAAAACTTTTATTAGAAAACTTTTGCACATCCAAAAAAAATCACCAAGTAAAAAGAAAATGTGAATTTGGAAAAAGTTTTAGCCAACCGTCCCTCAGACAAAGGACTTATATCTAGAACATATAAAGAATTGAAAAAATCAGACTCTTGTCCCAAAGATCCAATTCAAAAATGGGCATCTAAAATGAACACCTGCTTCTCAGATGAAGAAATATACATGGCAAATAAATATATGAAAAAATTTCAACATCACTCATCATTTGAGAAATGCAAATTAAAATAACACTGAGATTCCATCACACTCAAGAAGAATAGCTATCATCAACAAATTGACCAATAACAAATGATGACGGGGCTGTGGGGGAAAAGAAGCTCTTCTACACTATTGGTGCGAATGTAGACTGATACAACCACTGAGGAAGTCAGTCTGGAGAGTCCTCAAAAAGCTAGGATTGGAGGTCCCATCCAACCCAGCTATTCCCCTTCTGAATAACTTCCCAAAAGAATTAAAAACATCATACCACAGCAATATATGAGCACCCATGTTCATAGCAGCACAATTTGTAATAGTTAAATCTTGGAAACAACCTAAATGGCCAAGAAATGGATAATAAAGAGACATGGTATTTTTACACAATGGTGTATTACTCAGCTATAAAGGAAGATGAACTTGATGCTTTTATAGGTAAATGGATGCAACTTGAGACCTTACTCGTAAGTGAAATAAATCAGTCTCATGTGTGTAAACAACATATTGCCTTCCTAGTTTTAAAAGCTGAAAGAGTTAATAAGATCCAAAACGTACAATAGATATTTTGAAATGGGAAAAACTATTGAAAAGGAAAGAGAAACTGGGATGGGGGAAAGGATAAAAGAATGAAGGATAAAGGAAAATATATATATATATATATTAGTTAAGATAGTTATGCTACTAATTTCTATTAGATCACTGAATAGAAAGATTTGCATCTATGGTGTTTAATCAAATTTTCATGCCTATATATAGTAAACATTGTTACTCTCCTACTGTCTGGTTTTGAAATTTCTTATCGTTTTTATTGCTTTGTCTCTAAAATAAAAGAAAGGAAGGAAGATGAAAGAAAAAGAAAGAAAGAAAGAAAGAAAGAAAGAAAGACTCTGAAATAATGAAACAAACCTGAAGAATAACATTTTTCTTTATCCTTCAAGGTACCACTATATTTACAATGTGCAAACACTAATTCATATAATGCATCTAAGCAGAGAATAGTGTCTGTTCTTTAACTAAACCACTGAAGTTATGAGTGTAGGAAGAGTTGTATGGATTACATAAAATGAATTTAGTTTCAACAAAGCAGTATATGGAGAAGTAGCTACAAATCTGAACATAAATTCTTCTTGGCTACTCTAAACCAGCTGCCCATACATCTTAGGTCCAGTGCTTGGAAGCAGAGCCTGAGGCAATAGTGTATTGCCAAGTGTTTATTAAGGAGGTGTTCCTCAGGAACCTGCTAAATGGAGTGAGGAAATCAGAACAGAAAACAGGGAAAAAGTCAAGAAAATACAGGATTTTAGACAAACTTTCAGCCTTGGCTGAGCTGCTTTAATCATGTACATGTCAGTCATTGGTACAGGCGACTGGTGGCTGGCAGGCAGGCAGTAGGCAAATTCCCAGACTGGACTGGAAGGATGGCTGGCTCCAAAACCTTAACGACAATCCTCTAGAGAAAACCTCTACTCTACTAGCAAAACTTACATAATTAGAGCCCTGCATGCACAGAACAGTGTGATGGATGCATTCCCTGTAAGGGACCCTGGAACTGGGACAGCACTAACACTATCTGAGACAGCTATAGCTGTCTGGTTCACTTATCATCTCTTCTTCTTTTAGGGAATCTGTGAAGTCAAAACTATTTCCCAGACTTTCTTGCAGCTGAAGTTCCATATTAGAAATACGTAAGATAGGAAAGTAGAAACAAGGTCGAATACTCATGCTACAGATTTTTACTATTCTTGTTGCCTAGCAAGATTATAAAAACATGCATATTGTTGAATATTGTCATAATGTGCATTTTCCAGCACTGTATGGAACAAAAAACTGTGATGGGACATCAGAAAGAAAAAGAATAATAAAATACTTAGGAATGCATTCAACCATGGAGATGGAAGACTTGAGCTAAAAACTACAGCACATTGTTGAAAGAAGCTGAAGAAGATCCAAATTAATGAAAAGTTAGCCTATGTTTATGACTTGGAAGTCTTCATGCAGCTGAAACGTCAATATACCCAAAGAGCTATACAGAGTCAAACTAATCCCCATCAAAACCCCAATCGCAGCTTTTGCTGAAATTGAAATAATAAACTAAAATATATACAGATTAAAAGGACTCCAAATAGCAAAAACATTCTGGAGAAAAAAAAAATGAATCTGAAGTCTTCAAATTTGATGATTTCAGAACACATTTCAAATCATAATTAAAACACCATGGTAATGACATAATGACAGATGCAGAGAACGATGGGAAAGAATAGAGAGCCTATAAATAAACTCTCAAATACATGATCAAATGATCTTCCAAAATGCTGATGAGGCTACACAATGGTGAAAAGATTATTTCTTTAACAAATGATACTGGAAAGAGTAAATATGCACATTCAAAAGAATTAAATTAGACCCTTCTCTTAACTATATAAAAAATTAAATCAAAATGGACTAAAGTCTTACGTGTAATACATGAAATCATAAAAACCCTAGGAGAAAACATAGGAATGTCAATATAGATAATAGCAAAATAGATAATAGATAATAGCAATTTTGTTTAAGACTCCAAAGCAACGAAAGCAAAACTAACTACATGACACTATACCAAACTAAAAAGCTTTTTCTCAGAAGAGTAAAGAAATCAGCAGAGTGAAAAGATAAACTGCTCAGTAATGGTCACATTGCAGAGCTGAGTGTGATCTGATCAGCAGCCAGTGCTCCTGAAACCCTAAGCTCAATCATCCTTGAGGGGCAGAGTGCTGCCAGCGACCACAGTGAGCCTGGACAGTTCTCTGCCTCCTTGAGTCTTCAGATAATCACAGGCCCTAGCAGCAACTTGGCTGTGCCCAGGGTAACCCTGAAGCACCTGACCAAGATTAACTGTGCCAATTCCTGACTTGCAGGAATAATTATGACATAATTAATGAACATTGTTTTAAGATGCTAAATTTTGGAGTAATTTTTTATGGTCAATTGATCACTAAGCAATATTTAACTTTTACCCCAACAGGTACAAATCCCTGGCCCTGATCTGACCTCTGTTTCATGGTCTTCTCATGAGTACAAGGTGACAGACAAAAAAAAAAAAACACTAATAATAATAGGGAAATGGTAGAGCACAGCAAAATTAATCTGTAATCTGCAGTCCTCCTGAGTAAGGGAAGGGCTGGGATTAGGATTAGAGTCCCTGACACATTCACAGGGATTGGACTAATGAAATTTGAGCCTTCGTTTTATATCCAAGTAGTTTTCCAGCTCTTCATCTTCAGCAACCTGGCAAAGTCATTATAATGAAGCTCTGGGACCCCAGAGTTTAAGAAAACAGCATAACTATCAGATGCATAGAACTCCAGATATGAATCAGTCAGTCCCAGGACACATCTGTAGAAGAATCTTAGATGTGAAAAGTTTTCCACTGTGAAATGTTGTGCAGTTCAATGAATAAACACATTTCCTCAGCAACCTTTCCTCTTTTCCTCTCTGTAAGGCCTGTGCAGGTGTATACGTCATCTAGTGATTCCTTATAAAATATCACAGTCCACCTCAACACATGCACAAACACACACACACGCACAGTATTGACATTTTCAGTGTTAACAAATAACAATTAGAAACAAATTTTGATTGGCCAAATTGCCATTGCTCGTGACTGAAACCAGACATGGGCTGCACCTCCCTCTGAGTCTCAGGCCCGCGCCATCCTGACCTCTGAGCTGCGTCCAGGCCAGCACACGTCTAGGCTCTGACACAGCCGTGCTTCAGAGGGAAGGCACGTGCGCCAGGTTCACCACACCGAATGAATTAGATGATGACATGATTCATTGATGTGAGTTGAAGCAGGCTCAGTGTCCACCAGCCTAGACCACAAATGAAACACAAAAGGCAGACAGCAGCAAGGCAGCAGGAGCGAGCAACCACGTCTTCTCTCTGTCCCTCAACATCCATCCAGGTTACAAACCTCCCCTTGGTGCCACCCACACCTGGGGCGGGGCTTCCGTTATCCACACCCTTAATCCCAGTATCATATCCTCAATCCACATTCACACAGTGTAATCCAACTACCTTTAAAACTCCCCACCTGTGACCACATGAGGCTTTGGGGGGACATCTAGATCCAAGCCACAACACTTTAAGTAAAAAGAAAATAATTCTTTCAATGAGCAATATATTATAAAGCATTTCCACCTCCATCAAGGCTGCGAAATAACATTTTTGTTGCACAGAAGTATACCATAAATTTATGTTTAATATATAGTTTTGATTTAAGAGGAACAGGAATATATCCTCCAAAGAACTGGGCTATCACTAAAGCACATGATATCCCCTCCAAGTGTAGCCTAGGGTCTAGCACATAGTAGGTGCCTCAGTAACATTTCTTATATTGAAGGCAAGTGAACTTTATAAATACTTCATCAAATTTTGTTTCACAAAGCGTTGTATGAATATATCCAGGAAAAATATTGGTTCATTTGGCAGAAGAAGGAGAGAATTCACAATCATCTAAAATGAGTTAGTTAAGAGAGTCCTGAAGAGGTAATTGGATAGTGGGGGCAACTGTATTCATTAGCGAATTAATCCACTGATGTCCATAATTACATGTGCTGTTACGAGGTAGCACCCCACTGAAGGAAGGTCACTGGGGTGGCCTTCAGAGAGCGTGTTTCTCTCTCAGGTGCTCTCCCCATGCTCGACTGCACTGTTGCCATGAGGTTGGCATCTTTCTCCCGCCATGCCCCACCATGATGCTCCTGTCTTGCAGCCAGCTGACCATGGACTGAAACCGTGAGACCAATTAAACCTCTCCTTTTTTAAATTGTGGATGTCAGGTATATGTCCCAGGAATGGGAAAGATGACTAGTATGGTTAATCTTAATTTGTTGTTATTGCTTTTGGATTATAAAAACTGACTCAGAAAACAATTTTAAAGTTGATAAATATAGTTTTAAAAATCTTGTAATTTCCAAGATAATCCTCTAACAGTATCTATTTTTATTTTCTTTTTATGCACCATATATATATATATATATATATATGAACATAATTCTTAAATGAGAACTGATTTTATTACAATGAAAGACACATTGTCATTATTTTCCCCTTAATACCGCCTTGATTCAAATACATTGATCCCATCATTGTTGTCACTTTCTGAAGCAGCTCTGGAAGTTTTCTTTCAGGAATGTCTTTAGTTGTATTATGATGGTTGCCTCCATATCCTGAGTCAATTCAAAACCTTTACCTTTCATGGTCACTTTGACTCTGGGGAAGAGCCAGTAGTTGCACATTGCCATATCTAGTAAACAAGGTGTGTGAAGACACATCACAGTGTTCCTAGGAGCCTGCCTTTCTGTTGGATGGCACTGGACGACCACACTCACTGTATTTCTGATCATGCTTCATAGAGACGTTCTTGAAAGAGGATTTCCAGAACCGCTTCAGAAAGTGGCAAGAATAATAGGATGTGTGTGTTTGAAGCAATAAAGTATATTTTGAGGGAGATTCTTTCATTGTAATAATTTTTTAAAATTTAAACATTCACTGAATATTTGAATTATATCTCATAAAATCAGTCAAAAATACTAATTTTTCATTCTTAAATAAGCAGATAGATTTTAAACTATGTTTTATTGATTTGTGCATATTAGAATATGGGGCAAAAAACACTCATCAAACAAGTTAGGAGCCTTGCACTTTAGATCTCATTCACTATATGAACTGGTACATGTCATTTCACCTCACTTACTCTTCATCATCTGTAAACTGTAAGATGTATGTTAATACAGTTATGATCATTTGTGACTATAAATTTGAAATTCTGAGATCGTACTGAAGAATTTGTGGAGCAATCATTATAAAATCAGTGTGGAATTTGTGGAGCAACCATTATGGAAATCAGTGTGGAGATTCTTCAAAAAACTAGGACTGGAGGTCCCATTTGACGCAGCTATTACCCTTCTGGATATCTTCCCAGAAGAATTAAAAAATCATGACACAGTGATAGATGTACACCCATGTTTATAGCAGCACAATTCGTAATTGCTAGATCTTGGAAACAACCCAAATGCCCATCAACTGAGGAATGAATAAAAAAGATGTGGTACTTTTATACAATGGAGAACCATTCAGCCATAAAAAAGACAAACTTGAGACTTTATAGGTAAGTGGATGCAACTCGAGACCATACTCATGAGTGAAATAAATCAGACATGTATGTGTAAATATAGTATTGTCTCACTAATGTGAGAAGCTGAAGCAATATATTTATGTATATATATATGTGTGTGTATGTATATGTATAAAATATAGTTAAGATAGTTATACTACTGATTTATCTGAGTTCATTGAAGGGAAAGATTTGTGCTGGTACTGTTTGGACAATTGAACGCAGATGTCTTGCACCCTGGGTGACTGATTTGGGGATGGCAATGTGCAATATATGTACAATTGTTGTTCCCTGATTGTTGTGTTCTGAAATTTTCTTTTCTCTTTGAAATAAAGTGGATTTGGAAAATTAAAGAAAAAAAAGGATTTGTGGAAAACCTTGATAAGTACCAAAATACTGAATATGTGATTTTTAATGTGATTCTTTATGGGGAAGTCTCAGCAAATGATTAGACCTTACACAAGTTTATATACTACAATAATATGAAAACTACAATTCTAAATTAATATTTGTATTGTTTATGATAAAAATATGAAGACTCCAGTTTTTTCTTGAAGGCAAGGTGTTAATGTTATAAATCAGATAGAAATATTATAGGCAGCCAGATAGGGCTAGACCCTCAAAGGAACCATTGCAACAGACAGGATGCCTTGCAATTTAGCGGGAGATGGGCACCTCAGCTGAGGGCCAGACCTCAAAGCAAAAGATGAAATTAATGCACCCATATATTTGCACTAAGGATAAACAACAGTGATTGATATTCTAAGCAGGTATCTCCTTGGGAAAGCCAGGAAGAGCCACTGACCCAACCCCTGCGGAGAAAGGCCCTGTTCTGTATTCATGCCCACTTGCTATGTGACTTGCTTCCCCATTTGATCTCAGTTTAACCAACATTACCTGAGCAATTATATGCATAATCTTATTGGTTGACCATAGTTTTGTCCCACCTTATACCCACCTTAAAATATTCCATTTTTCCACAAAACCCACTTCACCTCATGGTTTTGCTATATAAAAAAATCCCTAGAAAAGACAGGGTCCTTGGGAATCCATTCAGAACCCCTTCTGTCTCTCTCGCAGACAGAATTTTTCTTTCCCTAATAAATATATTCTGCTCTTAACCTCCATTGTCCCCAGAATTCATTCTTCAGTTTTAGAGAACACAAACTCATGCCTGACATCTAGCAGGTTGGGAGTTTCTTTCCCCATATCATTAATTCTGTCTCCCAATTTAAAGCTATCAAGTTATTTTTAACAACATTTTTGTTTTTTTCCTCCATCTCCTTTGTCATTTGCTTTCATTATCACCTATTTCCTTCTCACATGACAGAAGCTCACACTGAAAAAAATGTATGTAAATATCATTAATAGTATAGTTGGAGGGCTCACTTAGATGCAGTACTCACAATTAACAATAATAATTATAATGACTATAAACCTATAGCTAACATTCTTGAACCTTTTACTGTCTATGATACACTATCTAAACTGCATTACCAATGTACTATGACCCCCATTTTATATGTCCAGAAATGGATCTTACAGCAGCTATGTGATGGAGCTGGGATTTGAAAATAGGCATTTCCTTTTTATTAAGAGAATAAAGCAAAACAAGACAGAACAGAGCGAAGCAGATCAGATAGAACACAGGACTTCAAATGCAAACAACACAGGACTTCAAAAGGAGACAGCAGGAGACCAACAGTGGCTGCCGTAATGTGTCCTGTTTTCTTTGAAATAGTTGTCCATACCTTCACACGCAATAATTTCAAAAAAAACAGAATAGTATAAAACCAATCAAAACAACAGAATGAAAGCATTACAGGCCTTCAAAACCAGACAATAGGAAATCAACAATGGCTGCCATAATGTCCCTTGTTCTCTTCAAAATAGCTGTCCACACCCTCACACATATTGAAATCAAATAACAGAAAACAGACTAAAACCAATCAAAACAAAGAACGAAAGCATTGTAGAACTTCAAAACAAGATGACAGGGAATTAGCAATGGCTACCATAATGTCTCATTTTCTTCAAAATAGTTGTTCATATCATCACACATAATAAAACTGATTCTTGTAAACTTTTTAAGAGAAGTTCTAGGCATGTATAATCCTATACATGCACATCTATCCTTTCTGTATTAGAGGAAAAAACAAAACAAAACAAAAGATACAAGAAAAACAGAAACAAAAGAGAAATAACAATAACAGAAAACCCAAACAATATTAATATAGGCTTTCAAAACAAGGTGGTAGAAGCATAACAAAGATTGAGCCATCAGGAGACACTGCACACAGGTAACCAGCTCGGTGGGGAGGCAGCTGCCGGCCCTGCTCACGCACACACTCAGCAGCCATCAGAAGACACTGCCCATGGGTAGCCAGCATGGGCTGGGAGAAACAGCAGCTGGCCCTGCACCAGCTCACCCAGTGACCCCTATTGGATACCCCTAGCCAGCATTGGCCATAAGAAGTGAGGAGAACCAAACAATCATGCTCCAGAGAAACCATAGCCAATGTGGGAAGTGCCTGGGACCCCACTACCTGCTTGTTGGAAGAAATCAAGAAAATGTCAAGATGAAGAAGAAAACAGCAGTCCCTGGACTCCAACTCAAGCAGAGCAAGTCCAGGAGATGAAAACATGGAAGAGATCAGGAGTCGCACACCTGAAGTTTCTGAAGTGGCAGCAGCTGAAGTAAAGAGACAACTTCATGAGGCTATAAAAGAAATTAGAACAGAAATACTATCTCAGGTAAAAGAAGAAATAAAAAACATAATAAAAGAATTGCTAAGCATCTCTAAAGAAGACATAGATTAAAAAAAATAGAGGAGTATAGGGAAATGAGGGAAACCATGAATGAAAAATATAAGAGAGATTTCAAATGCATGAAACAGATTCAAAGAGAGATCCAGGAAATTAAAAACTCCATTGAAAACTGGCAAAACTTCTTGACAGAAACTGAAGATAGACTTTCAGACCTTGAAGACAGGTGTGCAGCTTGTGATCATGAAAGGAAAGATCTCTTAAAAATAACAAAGAACCAGGAAATAACAATCCAATGACTGCAAGACCATGCAAAGCAAAATAATTTAAGAATAATAGGTGTCAGTGAAAAGCAGGGGTCAACACAAATGGCATGGAAATTCTATTTACAAAAGTAATAGCAGAAAACTTCCCAAACATGGGAAAAGGATGTGATATACAGATAAATGAAGCATATAGAACTCCAGCTAGTCATAACCAAAATAAATCTACATCCAGACATATAATAACCAAGATACCAGATATTCAAGAACAGAATATTAAAAGCTGTTAGAGAAAAGAAACAGACCACCTATAAAGGAAAACCCATCAGAATCATAACAGACGTCTCAACACAAACCATGAAGTCAAGAAGAGCTTGGAGTGAAGTATTTCAAGTCCTGAAAGAAAACAACTTCCAACCCAGGTTGATGTACCCTGCAAAATAATCTTTCAAAATTAATGGACAAACAAGATACTTCCATGACAAAGAACAACTGAAGGAATTCATGACCACCAAACCAACCCTACAAAAAATACTGAAGGGCATTCTAGAGAGAGATAAAAATGAACACAGTTCCAGGAACAGTGGCAGAGGAGTATCACTGAGCAGGGCAGACAATTGAATGGAGGGGGAAAATAGGCAGACAATGGCAGGAAAATAGTATGGCAGAGACAAGCCAGTACATATTGGCCATAACGATTAATATAGATGTCCTCAATTCACCAATAAAAAGAAAAACAGGCAGAGTGAATCAAGAGACAAGATCCATCAATATACTTTATTCAAGAAACACATTTAACTCGAAAGGAAATTCATAGACTAAAAGTCAAAGGAGAGAAAACAATGCTCTACATGACAGGGAATCAGAAAAAAAGTAGTGGTAGCTTGCCCATCAACTGCAGAATGGCTAAGAAAGATATGGTATTTCTATACAAGGGAAAACTACTCAGGTATATAGAAAGATAACCTTGAGGCTCTTTGGATACAACTTGAGATCATGCTCATGGGTGAAATGGTTCAGAGTCATGTGGGTGAACATTGTGTTGTCTCCCTAATATAAAAAACTAAAGCAGTTAGTGGGATCCAAAATGCACAATAATAGATGCTGTGAAGGTGAAAGGGGAGGAGACGTCTAGAGGGGGAAGGCAGTGGCCATTGTTAATCTATATTCTGTTTTTGAAACCCTGTATTGTTTTCATTGCTCTGTTTAGCTTGGTTTTATTCTGTTTTGTTTTGTTGGATGTTATCATATTTGATGGCATGGATAGCTGTTTCAAAAATAACAAAATGCATTATAGTAGCCATTATTGATTTCCTATTATCTTGTTTTGAAGCCCTGTATTGCTTTAGTTGTTTTCTTTTGATCGATTTTATTCTATTTTGTTTTGTTTGATTTTATTATGTCTGGTGGTATAAACAGCTACTTTGAAGATAACAAGATGCATTATGGTAGCCACTGCTGTATTCCAATTGTCTTGTTTTAAAGTCCTGTATTGCTTTCATTGCTTTGTTTTGATTGGTCTTATTCTGTTCTGTTTTGTTTGATTTTATCATGCCTGATGATTTGGACAGTTATTTTAAAGATAACAAGAGGCATAATGGTAGCCATTATTGATTTCCTTTTATCTTGTTTTGAAGTCTTGTATTACATTCTTTGTTTTGCTTCAATTGTCTCTATTCTGTTTTATTTCTTTTGGTTTTATTCTCTTCAAAATTAAAAAAGAGAAGTATAACAAAGGTTGTTGTTTTGCATAGTTATCTTCAAAAGAGTTGGTGAGATTACCAGATATAAACATGCAAAATTGATCTAATCCTATGACTATTAATTGTTTTGTTCCAAGGACTAACAGTTAGTAGTACAAAAAATAAGCATTTCTAAAGACAGAGTCTTCACTCTTAAACAGTCCTGTTTGTCCTGTCTTAAACCCATAACCATATACCCAGCAAAGAATCAGGAGAATCTATTTTAAGTGGAAAGGAAGTGGTTTTTTACTCCACTGCTACACGAGAATGGAAAGAGCAATGGGTCCCTAACCTTAAGAATGAATTCATTAATTAATTAATAATGGATGACTAAAATCCTGCATGGGTAATAGCTTTGTTAACTTGGAAAGTTGTGTTATGAAAAGGGGCCCCACTGGATATCTAGAACATATTAACAACAATTAATCATATGAAAGCATTAAAATTGCTTCAGACATGAATTATTTTTACATTTTGACAAGAAAAGAGATGACCTCATCTACTACACCAGAGCCGGTTTGTTTGTTTTATATTGCTTTCTGGTGATCTGTAGAAACCACTGCTTAAGAAAAGAAAGAAGACCCAGGACCTCCTCCTCCATCCTTTCTCCCTCCAGCCTGGTACTCCGCTGCCAGGTCCGTGCAGCCAGCAAACAGTGCTGTGGTTCCTTGTTCTCCCTCTCTCCTCCCAGACAGGCGCCCCAGGCTCTCTTCACGAGCTCCCACGTGCCCCTGTGAAGCCGATTTCCACATGTGGGCAGACTTCTCTCATCAGCACTCCATGAAGTCTCTCTCATGCCAGCTTCTGCACATCTGGAGAATACATTTTATAGTGAGTCAGAAAGGCCTGATGACCTGCAGCCTCTGGGCCACATCTTCTGGTGTTCTGGCAGCAGAGTTTGCCTGAGGTCTTAGCAGGTTAACACCTGTGTCTTTCTGAATCTCCCAGTCCCTCCAAAGGGGGCTGCGTACTCTCCTGAGGACAATCACACATCTGGATGGAGATCGGATTAATTCACAGGCATTTATCCCCTGCTGCAGATGCAAGTAAAAACAGGGACACAGAAAATTGCACTGTGTGGTGGGGTCTGTCAACCTTCAGCCTGTCTTAAAGCATTCTCTAAAAGATTGTGTTTTCCTCATTTAGGAGGTCCAAGAAAGTGGATGGCATTCAAGCTAGTGGTGTAAGACTCCACATTCACCACAGTCAGTTCAGAACAAAAATTAACTGAAAGGGGAAATGAAGAGTCATCAATCCTCACTGTCTTAGCTCTTTGGTGGTAAGGGATTAGCATCCTCACATAAATATTTCCTTTTATTTTGCTGCTTTTTTTCTTTGTTGGTCTTCAGAGAACCCAGATTTGGGAGGGGAAGAATTTTTTTTACTATATCTTAAATTTAGGCATTTTAAAATCAAAGTTATTAGACCCAAATGGCCAAGTCAATTAGATTTCAAAAACCCTGTCAACTTTAAAATACTTTAGAGAGTGGAAAGCTCAGTAAACCAGGATTCATAGGAATTTCTGTACTGTACTGGAAACTTTATATCTAATATCCCTTATCCTGTCAACTGCCTGTGGGTACTAACTACGCAGCAAAAGCACACTGCTAAGAAATCTCATTCTGTTCCACAACAATCCTTTAAGGCAGGATTTAACATCCCCATGTATAAACGTGTAAGCTGGTGAGTGGATCTTACAGGCACACCACAAGAATTAGGGAGAGGAGAGGAATGGGGAGAGAACAGAGGAAAAGGAATAGACAAGAGTGGAAGCGGAGGAAGCTGAGTACCAGGTAACACTCGTGGACGTTTAGCTACAGAAGCACAAATTGGTGGGTATTTATTTTGTCTCTCCTCTCTTTCAAATAGAACCCTAAAGTGGATTCTGTCTGAATGCAAAATAATCTAAAAGGCAGTGGGATCAAAAGAAGAATAATGGTCTAGCATACCTCAGAAAAGCAAAGCTCGAATGTTAACACAAGCAACATTCTTTAAGCATGTTCTATATTAAAGCTCAGCATTGTGTATAATGGCAACATTCGCCAGTAGATAATCTCTAGCAACTAGCAGAGTAACTTGGAGAGAACACCCAAATGGGTTAGTTTCATCATCTGTAGAGGAGTGTTAATACCACAGCATTGTTGATATCACGTTAGCATTGCTGAGATGGTTTTTAAAAATGATATTGATGAAACAATATGTGACTTTTTTTTGTACCAGGAATCAAACTCAGGACCTCGTGCTTGCCATTGAGTTATATCCCTGGCCCATGAAATAATTTTTGTAAGGTACAAATCTGATAAATACTCAATAAACCGCATGTTACTATTGTCATGACTTACTCTGTTAGTTTTTCAGGAGATCCTGGAATACATGAAAAAGATGATCAAAATGTAGGCAAAAGTGAGTTTGGATGCTGGAGTTTATCATCAGTAGCCTAGAAGTACCACTTGCCCTGCCTGGGCTTTGAGTTTCTAGTCTGGGTCTTACAGTGTCTTGCACAGTTCAGTGAAAATGACGTTTACACAACAGAAGGAACAAGCAATAACCCGAGAGCTAATATTTCCACTGTCTCGTGGAGGAACAGTTGTCAGAGCTTACAGACTCAAAGATTATTGAAGACTGTTTCTGAGAATTTCAAAGTAACTGAACAGGTATATAGCATTATCTGCCATAAGAGAGTGAAAATAAAAGTCCCACCACATTATGCCATTATAATAACTACAATCCATGCAGAAAAAACTGTGACAACCCATGTATTGACTATGATTGTGTAAAATGTTAGAACCACTATTTTTTCTTTTGCTACTTACAAGCAGTGGAAAGAAAGTCTTTAAAACCAAATAGATTGCCCGGATTACACATTTAATTGATAATTTTTTGCCTGAAATAGTCTTATTATGATAATTGCAAAATTATTTTCCAATTTCATACTACCACATTTACCAGTTAGCAATTAGCATTCCACTGTAAGAAAGAACTCTCTTTTCTCCCATCTACCAATTGATTTCCCTACTTCAGATTTAATCAATAGATTACTGTTTTGAATTATTGATAACTCATTTCTATTAATTATTTTGCACTCAGATGGTCCCAGATTTAGCTAGCAAGTAACACTTTAAGTTGACACTCATGATCTTGGGATAGGCCCCCTAGTTACTATTATCATCGTTGTTTTTGTTCTAGTTGTTACTTAGTTTTTTCTTGCATTTTGACTGATCTTTGAAGTCTTTAGCAGAGAATTTAGCAGGAATTCATTTCTTTTGCTTACGGACTCCTTAATACCCAAATCTCTCCCCACTTCAGTGTTAGCCCCCAGTACACTAACAAATTTCCACAGAGAGGAAAAATATTGTTTCAACTCCATCGCCAGTACCTAAGGTGCAACATACACCATTGTACACACACACACACACACACACACACACACACACACACATGCACACACATATACACACCATTTTTCCCTAGTTCATTATAAATCCCAGAAAGGTAGTGTTATGGTTTATACATTATGCCAACTTGAGAAGTCTAGAAGCTTAATTAAGTAACTCAGCAGCTCTACATCTTTGGTGTAGAGCACCAGCAGTTACCTGTTCATTGTGTCAATTTGAGATGGTCAGAAGTTTAACTGGGAGACTCAGCAGGGAGCCAGGATTCTTTGTAAACATTCTCATCTTGTGCAAAGCAGGGCAAGAAGATTTGTGAAAGCTACACCCACCCTGGGTGGAGTGTTCTGTGTACTATATAAAGGAGGAGAAGAGGCTTGCTCTTGCTCCCCCCTCCCTTTTACTCTGGCTGCTTTTTGCTCTGGCTGCTGCCTTGAAGTGTTCCCTCAATGCCATGTCATTCTGCCTTGGAACCAGCTGATTATGGACTGAAACCGCCAAAAACTGTAAGCTAAATAAACCTTTCCCTCCCTAATTTTGGGTGTCAGGTATTTTGTTTCAGCAATGAGTGAAAAGTAACCAAGACGGATAGTGATTAAGTTTTATATATTTCTATTTCCCTGGTTCTTGAAAGTGTTTATCATATAGTGAATACACCAAAATCATCCACTAAATAAATAAGAGAAAACAGGAGGCATTGTCAACAGAAATTCAAAACATTTGCTACATAATGAGATGTAGAGTGATTTGAAAAGACTCAAGCACAACATGTAGTTTTTCCAACCAGTTGTCTCCTTAAACTTGTCTCTTGTGTCAGACGGCAATAGTGATTTCTGTGTCCAATACCCAAGTTTCCTGAGTGACTCAGACTTGTTGCCCCAGCAGGGTACCAAGAACTAATTGCCTGCCATGTTTCTCTGCCCTATAATAGTAAAACAATGATGGCTACTTACTGAATACATGATATGTACCAGCCAGGAAGCTGGATGGAGACCCTCCTACGATCCGTCCCCTAAACAATCTTAGAGGCCAAGAATGCACTACCAAATGCTCTCAAATTATCAACACAAAAACAAAATTCTACCTGAGAGTCTTTGTCCTGATCATTACACGTGGGGTCAATTGTCTTCCCTAATTGGAGAGTTGAAGTGTATGTGGTTTCCTGCCAGCTGTTGTCTGCTAATGACCAGAGCCCTCCCCACACTTCCCTGCTCTCTGTTGCACCATGGGATCTGGGAGGCTGGAAATCACATGATCCAGTCTTCCTTGCCAACTGAAAGTCAATTCCAACAATGACAGGGAATCTCTCATGGGAGATTTGGAAAGCAGAAGAGAAGAAAAAGCCATCTTCAATTCCCACTACTGCCACATACACACAACATGCAGACACAGAGCACATGTGAGCACACACAGACACATAACTCCATAGCTTCAGAAAATGGTCAGTTTGGGCTTGGTTCCTTCTAAGGGCCATGCAGCAAAGTGGGGTCCTAATTATTACTGGATCAATTGCTCTATTTTACGTAACAAGACGGCCTTACTAAATCAAACCATTACTCTGGCTGGGACACACTAACTTCTACAAAATTATCTATGACACATGCTGAGCACAAACATGCTCACTTTGCCCTGAAAGTTACTACACTATAAACTTCTGTTTTCAAGGAGGAAAGCTCTACACCAAGGCAATTTTCAACAAAAACGCTATTAGTTACCTTGCTTTTTTCTCTCAAGGTTAACCATCGAAACATCTTGAAAGTTCAGTGGATGTAGATAGAGAATATGGACAGATAGAGAAACTACGCTCAAGAACAGGAAAAGAGGAAAGGTATTTCAGAGATAGAGAAGAAAGAGAATGGTGTGTCCAGCTCAATTCAGATGGTTCTATTCTTCTGATTTAGCACCCAGTTGAACATCCTAGAGCTGTAAGAAATAGAAAAGGGTGAATGCTGCATCCAGCACAGCTCTTGAACTTCCTGGGGTGAGGATTATGAAGGGCAGTGAGAAGGTGAAGGAATAAGCAAGGAATCTGGGACCAGGTGGAACCCTGTCTCCGGATGGGAGAAAAGGAACTGCTCAACCACTGCTGTGCACTATTTGTACACTGGGGAGGTTGATGTCAATTTTAACTCCTCTGCTTTGCAACTTTGTGTGGCTCCTCTGAGCACCTTGTGTTCTGGGAGCTGGAACACCTTGTTTAATTGGCTCGCCCTGTGTTCTCCGTACTCTCAGGGGGGGCCTTGCTGTAGCCCCTCACATGCAATTGATCTCCAGCTTCAGCCACTCCCCGCAGGTGAAAATACACTTTTTCATGCCTTAGTGAGACCCTATCTCAAAAATTAAAAATAAAAGGCAAGCTGGGGATGTGGCTTGGTGCAAAAGTCCTAGGTTCAGCACCTAATACAAGCACAAAAACAAAAATAAACAAACAAATTAAAAACATGCTTCTTGCCATCACTAAACTTGAAGTTTCAGTGTATAATAATACCTACCTTTAGAGGACTAAACACCCACGTTTTCCAAAAACAGGGATTTCTAAAGTCATGGAATTTCCAGTGTAAAAACCAGGAAGCCCCAAGAAAACTTGGTCTAATTGGTTACTCTTTGTGTGGGTGTGAAATAAGCAAACACTGCATAATACATTTTCTTTAATAAAAAGTCAAGAAGAACATTACATTTTCCTCATGCAGTCTTTTTCAGTGTAATAGAGTATCTTCATAAATATTTCCATACGAATTCACTGTAGTTCTTAGGTTAGTAAGTCTGTACCTCAACTTCATATTAAAATCACTTAGGGTGCTTTGATAATTTGGATGTCTTGGAATTGCTTCACACAAATCACCCAAGGCATTGGCTTTGCAAAACTTCCCAGTGAATCCAGTGACCCTGGAGTGTGGGTCAGCTCTACAGAGTTCCAGTTCGTAGAGAAAAAAGCATGAAGTTTTAAAACTGACTCTGATGGCACAGCTTTTTTTTTTCTTTTTTTTGTTTTGTTTAGCAGAATTGGAATACAATCCCTAATTTTTCCACAGTGGGTAAGGGATTCCATTGACACCTACAATTACTCTAATTCAGGTACGAAAAATTGAGAATCAAAATCTTTCTCATGTCACACTATAGTTTGTCCCAGAGGTAGGTTAAAAATTTAAAGGAAAAAATCTGGAGTAATAATATAGTTGAATCTCACTGTTCTAGCAGTAGAATTTATCTTTTGAAAGACAATTTACTGGACACATACAAACCTGTACACTTGAAGAAAAAGGATGTGATTCCTACCTCCAAACCTGCTACCAAAGAGCATACTTGAAGAGGAAGCAGTCACAGTTTGACTGACAACCTAAGTTTGTGGTTGCTAAATCAGATCATGAGTTCAATTCCATGATGTCTCACCCATGGCAAAACTGGAATTTTCAGGAGACAGAGCAAACAAACAAAAAAAAAAAAAAGATAAGAACTTAGCAAAAGAGCAAAGATGGTCACAGTCCTATAAGAAGAGCTTTGTGAAGAAAAATCAGAGATACTGTTTGGGGAACTTGTTCCGATTGCCCATTTTTCTGTATTTTCTCTATATTTTCAGTGAAATGCTCTCCCCATTTTAAGGAGTGTGTCACTGAATTAGATTTGAAGGGCATACCTGGGTTACGTAGGAACGCTTGAACGTTTCTATAGTAGATTTCCCAGATACTCACCAAGCATCTACTCCGAACTAGGCAGCAGGCCAGAGAGAGACGAGGAAAGCATCTCCCGCCCAAGATGAGCTACTCACAACTTATTCCAGTGGAACAAGCCGAGAGTCTTCATCATTCCCAGTGACATTAACAACTCCCAGGAACTGTGCTGCAGTTTCCGATCAATGTAAACACACCGCAAAGATAACGCCCGAGACTATATCGTTCTCCTCCCCTACTTTCATACGCTACATAAAGAATGAATTGGAACCTCAGAAAAACTATCCATCTAGGTAACTTACACAGTAAGCCTAGGAAACACGTCAGCCACATTCAGCGGGTGAACAAAAGCCAAACAAAAGCTGTGTGGTAGGACAGCCAGGGAGGGCTGCCCAGTGAGCGCACTGCCCAAGCGCTAAGATGCAGCGAGCTCCACGTGTGTGAACTCTGCTGCCCTCGGGCAGTCCTCTATCTAGCCAGAAAAACCTTAATTTTTAAACTCATCTAGTTCATGCTAAGGTGCAGTTTTTCCTCAGTAATATCTGTGTTTGATGATCTAAATATCTAAAATTTATCTAAATATGATCCTTGAAAACATCCCAACAGAAACATTTAAGGGGCATACTTGTCTATATTAGAAGCACACTTGAACACTATAAATCATGTCGGGGCAGAGTTAAAGATTGCCTGTGGAAGCCAGGCGTGGTGGCACACACCTTTAATCCCAGCACTCGGGAGGCTGAGGTATGTGGAGCGTTGTGAGTTCTAGGCCGGCTTGGGCTACAACGTGAGCTCAAGGCTGGCCTGAGCTACATAGTGCAACCCTGTGTCAAAAAACTAGGGCCAGGAGTTTGGTTCAGTGGCTTAAGCACCTGTCTGGCAGGCACGAGGTTGTCAGTTTGATCCACAGTGCCAAAAAAAAAAAAAAAAATTGCCTGTGGAAACTGAAAGAGAACCAAAGTACTTTTCTAAGACCCTAAGCATCATTGCCACAAAGAAAATTCTTTAAAAAGAAAAAAAATAAGTAATTTAAAATAGTACCATAGTAAAGATTTACATTTTAAAAAACCAAGAACAAATGTAACAGTCTTGCGATTTAAGAAACTCCCAGAATACATAACCTTACTGTTTTTGAAGGGAGAATACACACTTTAGGAGGTACCTCAAAATGAAAGCTTAGCTTGTATGCATGAATTTCAGATTTGTGCAAGAGTTGCCAAAGGGACTATTAGCTTGGACGCATACTCAGTTCAAGAATCCACCAAGATCCTGAACTACCATGACAACAAGCAACAAATCTTGGAATTTCCCAACCTGAACAACAGTATGACCATGATAGAAAACGTCATCAAACAAAACCAGATACTTACCAGAAACTATTCGCAGAGAACAACTGGATATTTGCAGAGAAGATCTTGGTAGCCAAACTCTCTTTGTATTTTATTTTAAAGAAATTATTAATAGAAAAAGAAAGCCCATAAATGGTAAAAATGCTTGACAACTCCCTGAAAGGAAACATACTAAATCAGAGAACTAGAACTTGAAAACTGAAGCAACTTCGGCATGATTCAAAGAAAGATGGGTAGAGGAGGGAAGACAGTGCATTAGAGTGGAAAGAATTTGAGTTTCAGGTTAGCTTTTCCCCTGGAAGAGAGTTGGTTAATAACAGAGTCTCAGTTCCCTCACTTATAAGCATGGGATAAAATAGGCAATGCATTTCTTCTTATTTACCTCAGCTCTGTATGGATTTATAATATGAAATGAATGAAATAATGAGAGATAGCTGGCTCTAGTGCTGGGGGTGACAAGGCTGTCAAAACTTGTAGGTAAATAATGAGTGGATAAGCAAATATTTAGATGCAAAATGAATAACTCTTTTCAATAACTGCTTTAGGTCTTATCACATGACAAGTGGGCAAATTTACTAGAACTTGGAGAGATTCACTTGACATGTAAACAAGAGTCACCAGAGACCATCTACTTAGACACACCTTCAGTTCAGAACTTCACCACGATTTTGAACTCCATCGATGGTCACATAGGTTTTAAAGACCACAGAGTAAGAAATTTGGCACAAAATGTGTCTATTCTGATGCATACTGCTTGAAATAGGGTCATAGTTATTCAGATTTTCACATATCTCCCTCATAGTTGGGATGAGAAAATTGTGGTGCTTTGTAGAAACCTATCTAACTCTGCTAACTCTCAAGCTTTATTCATTCACTCAATCAGTTATTTCATTGCCTATATATTCTAAGTACGAAATCCCTGAGGGGAGAGAATATCTTCAAATCTAGTACTGGACACAGACAAGAAAAAAGCAAATAAGTAAATAGAAAATTTAGAATTGTAGTAAGCACTATAAAGACTACAAGACTCATCATGAGAAAACGATGGCTGTTCCTTAGACCTGACAGTCGGCTGACACTTAATCCAAGACTTTCAAGAATGAAAAGAGGTTTTCATGCCAAGACCTAGGCTGAGGTGAGGCTGTGGTACCTTGCTTAGCAGGAAAGCAGTCTGCGAAGTCTTCATTTCAGCAAGAAGCCTCAGATGTCTGAGGCACTTGCTGGGACTGAGCTGTGCAGGATGGGATTAGAATAAAATGATGCCGGAGAGATCACACGAGGCTCCACAGTTCTAAGTGCAGCTGAAAGCGCCGAGGGACTTTAAGCAGGAGCATCGTGTAATACAAGTTCATGCCTCAAAAATCCCTGGCTTCTCTGTGAAGAGTAAACCTTGTTGGAAGAAAACAGTAATTCTCTTACCAAACAGAAAATTTGACTGCAAGTTACCAGAAATAGTAGACTTGCCAGGTATTCGCAACATACACAAGAGAATCCTCAGGCTGGGCCTGAGTTGCAAATGCGAAAGTAGCTGATAAAGACACAAGCTCCTGAGCAACTGGCACCAAAGCGACATGGATGTTCAAAAAGTGCTGAACGAATAAAGCAACTGAAATCTTCATGGGGCACAAAGATTCCATTTCCTCTCTGTGTTCGGTTACTCCTGGAGAATTGCAGCAGCGTAGACTGTTGCCATATTCTTTCCTTTCGATTCTAGAATGAGAATAAATGGGCATTTATCATAGTCACGTGTGCCATTAACAGGCACATTGTGTACGTTCCAGGGAACAATGAATCTGATTTGGGTACCACTAGATGACCTGTTCACTGTGACTCCAGAGATCCAGTCATGGATGTCTCCAGGTCGATATTTTCAGTCTCTGAGAGCTACAGCTTTCCACCACTCAGAATGGCTATGTTTTACAATTGAGTCAATTAAGTGGATTTAGAAACTGTTTAGCATGCACATAACTGCAGGATCCAAAATCAAGGCCAAACATAAATAAAATAGTCTACTCAGTGAGTCTTTGGGACTTTTTAAATTTGTGAGTTCATCTTCTGGGTTCTAACAGTAGTAAAGTTCTTTAGAATCTTCATCATGAATTTTCATTTGTTTTTGCCCTTAAGGAATTAAGGCATCTTTTATATTGGAGTTTCCTGTTACGTATGTGCATAATACTACTACTATATAAACAATGCCAAACCATGTCTGAACATGAAACTCATTCTTTCTCTGGACCCAAATAACTGTTCACGTACCATCACACCTTTCAAAATATCTCTTTAGTGGGTTAATATCAAGCCATATTTTTCATGTTATGTATATTAGAAAATTTAAGATTGATGTTGGCATAACCAGATTTATACATAAGGTCATGCCAAAATGGAAATCGACCTCTACACTCATAAATATTTTAGCAATCAATTCCAGTGATGAACTATGGAGAAACATCATAAAGTAAGTAATGTTGCTCCTACAAAATTCCAAACCTTATTAATAATGTTCAGAAACCATAATAAATTACAGAAATCATAATAATGTACACAAACATAACAATACTCAAACAGACCTAGGAACTCTCCAAAAATTACTGGGCACAAAACTTGAAACTAAACAACAACAACAACAAACCAACAAAAAAAATCAGAACAAAAGTTTTTAAAAATCAGAATCTCTGTCATGTCAAACCATAGATTTTCTTTCCTTTCTCCTTTTTTTAATCTTAATTTTTTTTGACAAATACACTAAGATTATTTTTCACTTCAGGGTCAGTTTCACTTTTTCTCTGTTAATTCCATTACAGAAAAGAAAATAAAAAATGATGATTTTTACAATACACTCTCTGAGTTTCATCTGAAAAGTCATTTAAAAGTTTAGGAGTATTACAACTTGAGAGTTCAAGTTTAAATGAATATTAAAGCCAGGTGTGGTGACACAGTCCTGTAACCCCAGCACTGGGGAAGCTGAGGCAGGAGGATCACCATGAGTTCAAGACCAGCCTGAATTGCATAGTTAGTTCAAAAGCAATCTGAACTACATAATGAGACCCTCCACCTCAAAGAAACCCCAAAAATTACATTAGTTAATTAATTAATTAAAGAAGCAGCAGCATCATTACATGTTTCTTTTTATTCAACTGCTTAGATAATAGATGATAGGGGGGGAAAAGGAAAGAACACAAAGAAAAGATAAAAAAAGGCAAAAAAATTAAAAATATATGCAAACATGTTGAGAAGTCAAAAACAAAGAAAAGAAAAAAGGACAAAGAGTTCACAGGTGTGATTTTCTAAAACTGCCCATATATATTTTTAAAGAGGCTTCAATATCAATTATATCTAAGAATTAACAGAAGTATTTTTGCAAATGTAACAAAATGACTTTAAAGAAGTTAATTACATTGGCACTAGTGCTTAAGAACATATTTAAAACATACTTCCTGAATTATTAGTTTCCTAAACTAATATTCTCTACATTCTAAATTGGCCTTACTCCTAGAAATGAAAATTGAAATGTCAACTTACTATAAGGTGTTAGAAATAACCAATTTTAAGTAAGAACACTAACATCCTTACCTTGTAGTCCATGACCGGAAAGGAATTTATAGTCAATGCAAATTAATTCCAATTAAGTGCAGGAACCTCAAAAAGACTTGTCAACAGAAATAATTTTACCGCCGATCATTGACAGTTATCTCTGGCAAACAGTCAGTACTTCTTTGCCCAACAACCTTGAACTTTTACAACTTTTTCACTTAGAAAGATTAAATCAATCTATAATTAATGTCCCATTTTAATTTTTGTAATGAAGCTGTTCAAATTAATTTTTGAGACACTCATCTATGGATCATTATGAAAGCAAGAACACAGAAAGAAATTTAATATTAGCACAAAAAAACATTTATTTTTGTAAAACTTTTGGAATGACCATATTTTCATTAATTTTGGACTATAACATCCTCTAGGGCTTGTATTCAAGGTAAACATTACTGACATCAGAAGGGCTGCCAACCTCACAAGGCACTTGCATGAGAGCCGGAGGGCTTGAATTCTACCCATGGTTTCCACAACGATTAGGTGTACGGTTCAGGCCACTCCCTTAGAGCAGTTTTGACATTTCTAATAAAAGGAATGTCTAACAGAAATCTCTGTTCAGCATATTCTGAGCTTGTCATAACCATTTCAATCAAAAGATGGTCCATTTTCTATCAAGTGTGATACTATAGGTTTTTAAACGAATTTTATTGCATGAAAATGAACATTATTTTCTATGGGTGCAAAATTTAGTCCTCGTATTGCAATATATTTGTTCTTCCTACAAGATAATTATCCCTCTGGTAACAGAAGGGTGTGGTCAAAATTAGTCTCTGGACAATTCAGTTTGATTTTGACTTTGCCAGACAACCTCGGTGATTAACTTTTCAATATTTGTACCACTTATACAAATTCTCAATACCCAAAGATAAAAACTGAAAACTCTACTTGTTAGCCTCTACTTGTGTGCCTGTTGAACAAAAGGAGAAATCTCTTTGAACGCAAGGTAATTAAAAGAACACTTTGAAATAAAGACTCTTATATATATCACCAGTGTGCAAAACCTCAGAAACGCTCAGAACTTCAACATTTTCAAGAACTTCAATCTTTTTTGAGAACTCTAGGAAAACTGATCAGGCATGCTGAAAGCACTTACTCATTTTCTTAGGTGTCTGTATGTGTTTGCCAGCATGAGACACCAGATAGCATTAGTGGTGTAAACTCAGTGATGCTACAGAGGCGACCAATTCCCACTACATGTTTATATGTTGTTCTGTAGTTTTCCCACTAACGCACTTGTTTAACAAGTACTTCCTAAATTTCCATTATGTACCAAGTGCTGGGATAGGACCTGGACTTACAATCCTGGAAAACGAAGAAAGTTCCTATTTTTAAAGTCTGTGTACTGTCAGAGGGTGGGAAGAAAATTAAATAGGCAATCCTAAGACTGAATAATAAAGGGTAAAATAGAGGAAGTTCAAGAGCAACAAGTAGGCATATCAAGCCCAAGCTAGGAGTGATGATTGAAACATGGACATTATCAGTGGATTCTTAGTACTAGTGTTTTCTAATTGACAAAATTTCTATCACCAAAATTCATTTGTAACCTGAAAATTAATATTCAGTCTGCTTTCCTGTGTATTCACAAATATGATCAATGAGGTGTTTTCGTGATGTTGTAGTCAGGGGTTGCAAGGAGAATAATTACATACAGGACACATAATTTATAGTATTATTTATAATGATCACCCAAGGAGTCAAACACAAAGAAGATGCAGGAAATCTGTCCACAACACTAGAGACCTTGAAAATCCAGCCAAGGACCTGGACCCCATGACAATAACCTGAAGGAGTTCAGCTGAAGACCTAGAGCCCACAACAATGACCCATGAAAGTCTATCCTATGGATCTGCACTGGGAAGGCCCAAAGTTCAGTGGTGGAACCTAGAAAGTCTATGCCAGTGGGATGAACGATCTGTGCCAGTAGGTGGGGGTTCTGCACTAGAGCCAAGAAGCAACACTCGAAATAAGGACCAGGGCTCCCCTGAAAAGTACCACAGCCATCCTCTGCAATGATGAGATCCCGAGCTCCTCTGATGATGAGAACAGCCGAGCACATATCAGGAAGCCAGCATGACAGACTTCTCCTGGAGATTAAATAACACACATCTTCCCCTCCGGACCAGGAAGCGATGCTCAAAGTAAGGACCAAAGCACCCCCAAAGTGAACCACTATTTTCAGCAACAAGGTCCTGAGCTCCTCCAATGTTAATTGCCGAGTTCATATCAGGAGAGCCAGCATGACAAGCTCCTCCAGGAGAACCAATGGCTCCAAACAATTTAGGAGAACCCACAATGCTGCTCTTTCTCTCCAGGTCTCCTTTTTATGCTGGCAACAGTCCTCAGGTGGGCCATCCATGCTCAGCACCAAGCTGATCCAGTTCAGCTGGTGTTTAAATTGACCACCAGTTACCAATCCACTACACACGTGTTCCACGCTGCCTCCTTGACTCAGATCTCAGGGATGAGTCCAGGATAAATGTCGCTGCTGGCTGTGCATACGATGCTGATACTGGAGAAATACAACTCCAACCTCTTAGACAGCAAATGTCTCAAGTTTGCTGTACCACAACATCAAAGAATGAAGTCATGAAGCAAAGGAAGAAGTTAGGAGAGTTTTATTGTTGACAAGGAGAAAAAAACAGCTCCTGGATTTCCAGTAAACATGCTAAATGGGGTGGGCTCTGATGACCCTTGTCAGGGTCAGCAAAGTCACAATGTGGGTGCAACATGGGTCACACTGCCATCAACCTATAGGGTTACAAATGTATCGACTTAGCTAATATTGATCCAGTAGGAAGCAGGTCATGCAGCAAGGAGACATGAAAAGAGCAAAGGCACTTTTGGGAAGGGATGGGTCTGCATGCTTGGGTCACCCCCTGGGCGACTGACCCCCATCTGGACTTACTGGGCCAGATGGTGCCAATTACAATGTGATCTTAGGGCTCCCTTAGGGAGGCAGGCAGGCATGGCTCTTACGTCTTCATTTTGAAGCCTGGTCTTTTTTAGGTGCCTCTCCAGCCACAATTTGGTGTCTTTATTTTTTACTGCCTTGCTTAAGAGCCAAGTCCCTCTGAGACTTACACTAATTTCTATCCAACTTACCTGTATATAATAACGCAAGAAGTGCTAACCCTGGGCCAAGCAAACGTTCTCAATCCCAGTGGTGGCTTCTGTTAGTGCGATGGTCTCAGGCAAATCACTCAACCCTGTTGGACTTTGTTTTCTTGTTTATAAAGTAAGAAAAATTACTTAAGTGAGAACTCTTTCCTTTCTGTTTCACACCAGTAGAAAGTCCGTCTGCAAAACACAGCACTTAGAAACAGAAATGGGACCACACAGTCAGGGGCCAGGAGCTGTTCCTATGCATTCTCAGGATCTTTCTTTACTCATTCTTTAAACAGTTGCTGGGTTTATTAATGAGCTGGATGCAGGAAGGACATGGCTTTGTAGTTAACAGTTCATGGTTCATGAGACAGAAGACTCCATTATAATATAATAAGAAGCGTTATTAAAGATGTCTGTGTCGCGACCAAAGCAGCCTTAGTTCTCCCAAGCTTGACTCAACTTTTGACAGATTTCCTCTGGACTGAAAGCCCCTGACCTTCCTTTCTCTGCAACATTTACTCTAGGAAACTTTTAGTCATGATTCTGTCTCTTCCTGTTTGAAATGTAAATCTCCTTCCAAAGGCCTGCCAATGTTACAAACCAAGAATATCTTTCTCAGGGGCTTAAGAATCAACCCTCCCTTTGCAGTGTAATCATAGGAAGATAGAAGTCCAGACTCCCAGTTTCTGCGGATGAATAAGAGCCTGACCTTGCTAAGCAATGATTCACACACACAGATGGCCGAACCCTTAACGCCCTCCAGCAGTTTTCTGTAACTTTCCCCAGTGCTGGAGGATCTGCCATCTTTTGTTTCAGCTCTGCTAAGTTTAGACTCTTTCTCACTCTTTGCAGCAATCTTGAATGAACTTTCTTGCCTGTTATACCTGTCTAGGACAATTTTCCTTTGGCAAGTAGTTGATTTCTCTGAAGCTAGATCATCGGTGGTTGGAGGAAGTAAGTTTCATGTAAGAGGCTATTAAGCAAGAACTTCTGAAAGAAGATCCATGAATTGCGCTAATCAGACAGTGAAATACAAACCATTCCCAGCAGCAGCTTTTCTCAGCCATGCACAGAGACATGGGAATGGCAAGCCTGGAAAACGTCTCAAGGTGCCCGCTGTGCTATGAAAAGGCTGGCTCTATTATTGTGAAAATTGGTCTGTATCTTCTGCTCCACTTCCCAATTCTAGATTGAAGTTCTCATTTTAATTTAATAAATGTGCTCATTAAAAAAAATGAATCTGCCTGAAGTCCCATGCACTCTGGAGGCTAAGGCAGGAAGATAGAAAGTTTGAGGCCAGCCTGCACAACTTAGAGAGATTCTGCCACAAAATAAAACATTGAAAAGGGCTGGAGGTACAGCTCAGTGGTAGGATATTTACCCAGCGTCCATGAGACCTTGGGTACAAGTCCAAGTACCAGAATAAAAAATCTGCAAAACTCAGTAATTAAACTTATGCTTATTGAGGAACTCTCATATGCCAGGCAAACAAATACAAGTCCCCCTGTTACAGAAAGCATGAATATTTTACGTCCAGAAAATGTAGTTTCAGATCAGCACTGTGGGCTCTTAGTGGTCTGACTTGTGACATTGGGTGAGTAACCTGGTCTCTCATGACTCAGTTTCTTCAAAGGTAAAACTGTCTTCTTAGTTGTTATGAAGACTAAATAAGTTAATGCATGAAAAGAATTTATAACAATGGCTGGCACACATTAATTGCCTAGTAATTTCATAGTATTTTAAATTTATTAAAATCAAGTGTTATGGTTTAGATCTAGAATGGCCCCTAAAAGTTACCTGTGTAGAGATGGAGGTTTGGGAGTTGACTGAATCATGGGGGAGGGGGTGTATACTTACCAGTAGATTGATCGATTGATGAATTCATAGCGACATGGGTTGCTCGGCGGTGGGGCCTGGTTGGAAGATGTGTGTCACTAGGGCTATGCCTTTGGAGAGTCTGTCTTCCTTGATGACTCCTTCCTTCCCACTCTGCTTCTGATTGCCACAGGGTGAGCTGCTTTCCTGCACACATCCTTCCATCGTGATATTCCTACTTTAGAGCAGCCAATCATGGACTGAATTCCCCCAAACTGTGAGCTAAATTAAACCTCTTCTCCTTTAAATGTGGGTGCTAGGTATTATGCCTCAGCAATGAGAAACTGACATATACACTAGGTGTAAGCCATACTGAAGACCATTTTATGTTACACAAAATACTGTCACTAAAAGTGGTGCCTTAAACAAGGTCATTACTTTTAAAGAATGTCTTTTATGTGTTTCCTTTCCAATTATCCTCACATACTCTCCTGCCACAAACATGCATGCCATGAGATCTTGTACTTAGCAGAGTGACTTCATCTCACCGCTCTTCAGGGAGTCCCTCTAAACGGGTGTGCGCTTGCTACTTGGTCCCTCAGAGTTAACTGAGGAAAGCTCTGAGCTCACCTTCTTGTCTCATGATCTACACAAAGTGCTGTGTCTCCATTGGCTCTATGTGCTCTTCCATCCTGCAGAGGAAAGAGAGGAGAGAAAAAGGAACCAGTGGGCATTAGGGGGCAGAGGGACTGATGTGCAGAGCACAAACATCAGCAAGCGAAGCCTGGCCTGTGGGGACCCCTGGAACCAGCCTTGCACCACGCCGAAGCTTGTGGGCTCCAGGACCACGCCGCCTGGGCCAAACCCGGCTCCATGGCCATGTGATCCTGGGACAATGACTTGCTTCCCTGTTCCTTATTTTTCTCACCCGTTAATAAAAATGGACAAATAGACTCATGTCACAGAGTTATTGCAAAAATGAAATCAGTTACTTTAGCATATAAAGCTGCTGGTGCTGAACTTGATACATCAGCTCTTGTCACTAATCAAATTAGAGTTCCCTGCCTGCATTTTTCTCTTCTTCACCATAAGCTTCTAGATTGCTGAGTTCTTTATTTGAGATGAATACTCTTAAGGTCATATACCAAATGGAAACTTTCGGTTTTATCACAAATCAGAACCAAAACAAGTGCTCCTTTGTATTTATTATTCTTCTCACTAAAATCTAAATTCCTTATTAGACCTCACAATCTCTGTCTGGAATAATTGCAATACATGTTTGTTGATTCAATTATAAATACTAAACATACTCTGCAAATTTAATTATACAAATAAAATATATTGTTCATATTTTATAATAGAAAATCACATTTCAGAAATGTTTTAAAACACATCAGGCTTATTAAAGTCTGTATCAAAAGGCATAACAAGGCAAAAATACTTTTTAATTTGAAAAAGCCTTTACACAGAAGCCCTATATTTGAGTAACACATGAATTTAAAGGCTACTACACACTACAAAAAGACTTAATTGTTATAAGTTTTTCTATGTAATTTGGGAAAACAACATATTAGATTTCATTGCCCCACATTTGTTTCATTGATTCCAGAATTGTTAACTGTCTCTAGATTTTAATAGATTGCTTCTACTACCAATGCTTTCATATAGGTGTACTTTGCCCCACACACTGAGAAAATGATTGTTGCCACTCTCAAAGCTGGTCTGATTCTTGGTGAACCTTTACTACACCAGAAACACTATGACAGTGCCATGTTAAAAAGAAACATGCTGATTATATGTGTGTGTGTGTATGCGCCTACTAGGGATTACCAAAATGGCCAGAAATGTATGCCATTAATTAGCATTACTCAAATAATCTCATTTGGCACAGCTGAATAAAACATTCTCAAGTCTGGTGCTTCCTCCTGACTTCCTATTGAGCTGTCAGGGGTGGGGGGTAGACAGATAAACAGAGCAGGAGAAGAATCTTGGTGCAGTAATGCAGTGCTGGAAACAAAAGAGAAGAGAGGAGAGGAGAGGAGGAAGAGAGAAGAAAAGAGAAGAGAAGAGAAGAGAAGAGAAGAGAAGAGAAGAGAAGAGAAGGAAAAGGGAAGGGAAGGGAAGGGAAGGGAAGGGAAGGAAAGGAAAGGAAAGGAAAGGAAAGGAAAGGAAAGGAAAGGAAAGGAAAGGAAAGGAAAGGGGTGTGCCTATGGGCTTCAGAAGATGCATGAAGCAGCATGATGAGCCAACAGCTCAGTCCAAACATCTGGACGAAAGTAAAAACTATAGCCAGGCACCTGAAAATCATTAAAGGAAAGATTATATTTAAGGAAACAGAATTGCAGGCACGTTTGTGTGTGTGTCTGTTTCTCAAAGACAAGGAGAAAATGAATGTAAAGAGTATCTTAAAATGGACTGGACCATGGTCTCATGAACACAGTGCACATTAGTTTTTACCAACTCGTGTCATTATAACTTTCTTAAAAATGAAATATTAAAGATTCAAATAGGACAACTATTACAAATTAGCTTTTCACTCATTCTCATAAAGAAAATAATAAGCCAATATAAAAAGGTAAAATAATGCTATAAATTATCTATTCTAATCTTAAGCTTATAGAAGAAAAAAAAACCCTGAAAATCAAGAAAGCTTGAGCACATCTAGGTGAGAAACATCATTAGTGAAATCCTAATACTTAGAATCCAAGTACCCTAGTTGTTTCTAGACCGTTATCAATCTTATTTATTTGTTTAGGTGCAGTGTGTTGAATTCACACCTTCACTCATGGAAGTACATGTTCTAACACTGAGTTGCACCTCCAGCACTTTTTTGCTTTATTTTTTAAAATCAGTTTTAGAGTTACAGCAAAACTGAGCTGAAAGAACAGAGATCTCATACGTTTGCCACTCACATGCAAGCACAGAGTCTCCCCCTCTGCCCCACCCGAGCGGTACCCAAGTTGCAATAGATGAATTGAATCTACACTGACGCACACATTATCACTGGGGGTTCATACTATTGTAGGAGTTCCTGCATGCTGTAAAATGTGTTCATTCTACTGGTGTCATACTGAGCACTTTCACTGCCTTTAAACCCTCTGTGCTTTGCCTATTTATCTCTTCTGTCCTCCTAACACTTGATCTCTTTTCTATGCCCATAGTTTTGCCTTTTCAACAATGTCATACAGTTGTATGGCTTTTCAGATTGGCTTTGTTCATTTAGTAAAACTCATTGAAGTTTTCTGTCTGTCTCTTCAGGGCTACATGGTCCATTTCTTTTCAGGTCTGGATAATATCCCATCACTGGGGTGTGCCATAACTTATTTATCCACTCATCTATCGAAGACACTTTAGTTGTTTCAGTTTGGCCTTCATGAACAAAGCTGCCATAAACATCTATGCACAGGTTTTAACGTGCACATGCATTCTGAATCCTATTGGAGAAATACTGAGGAGTGTGATTCCCAGTATGTATGGCAAGAGCATGCTTCATGCTGTGAGAAGCCGTAGAGCCCTCCAGAGAGGCTGCACCGTCGGCCGCGCCCACTGTCCAGCCGCAAGGTTCCCGCTGCTGCACGTCCTCACCAGCCCTGAGAGCTGTCAGCACCTGGACTCAGCTGCTCAGACAGGTTCCTAGAGGAGTCCCAGTGCTGCGATTTACATTTCCCTGATAACATATCACGCAGACCATCTTTTCCTATGCTTATTGACTAACTCTATACTTTCTTTGGTACAATATCTATTCAGGTCTTGGCTCTTTTTGTTTGTTCTTATTTTTGTTTTTGTTTTTTGAGATAGGGTCTCACTATGTAGTTCAGGCTGGCCTTCAACTCACTATGTAGCCCAGGCTGATCTCAAACTCATGGCAATCCTCCTATCTCTGCCTCCAGAGTGCTGGGACTATAGGTGTGTGCTACCAAGCCTGATTCTTGGTTAATTTTTAATCCAACTATTTTCTTATTAAGAATAAGAAATTTTTAAGAATTCTATGTGCATTTTTATAGTAGTCTTTTATAAGATATGGTTTTCTAATTTTTAAATTTAAAAGATCACCATATTTTTCATAGATGTATTCAATTTCTGTATGTCTTACATTATGCCAGTTATATGAATACCATCTATAAATAGAAAAGCTCTTCCCTCCAAGAGCTTACAGTCTAGTAAAACAAATGATACCTAGTAAACCAAGAATACCTGCATAATTCCACCTAAACAAGTGCTATGTGTAAAAGAAGCTTCTGAAACAGAGAACTGTGGAGTGAATATCCATTTAGAATAATCTGAAGCAGTTGCTCTATTCTGAGCATTGGCTTAAAGTTTTGGGAAAGTTTCAAAATCAAGAAGAAATTTGGCTCCAACTTATTGAAAAACTAGAAAAATATGAGAAAACTTATAATTCACTAAGCAACAGCCAACCCATAAGGAGCCTTGTAAGCCAAGAAAAAGATGAGATTTTATTCTGTGCTTTGCATGTCAAATGACTTGAAGCTTGGAAAATGCATGGTTCTGTTTATTTTGATAATGTATTGTGATGTAGTACAAAAACCAAACTTAAGAGAGTCAAGAGTGAAAGAAGGGATAGTTGTTAAAAGACGATCGTTAGGTTCTAGGTGCCAGAAGAAACTTCTCTGAACTAGATGGGGTATGATTGTGAGCAGAAGCACTGGACAGGTTCAAAGAAGGTTGCATAGGTCAAGTCAAAGGATTTGCTCAATGAATGACAGAAATGGTGCCAGCAATGAGGAAAGAGTCCAGGTGACTTCTAGATCTCTGTCTTGAGTCAATGAATCTGTGATGTTCTTGACTGAGATGGAGAACAGCACAGAGTAGATATTTTAAAAAATCAAAGGTGCAGATTAATAAGTATAAAGCATTTTATTCTTGCTATTACCCAAGCAGAAATGGTAAATATTCAACTGGATATATGAGGCATAGAGCTCTGGGGAAAACTTTCCAATTACAGACAAATTTTGAGATCTCCTATAAAACATACAGTCTTGCAATAATTTGAATCACGGAAATGGGAGGAGACATGCTTTTGAGCTTAACTGGAGTATGTATAACTTTTGGCCCATTTTCAGATATGTTGACTTCTGCTGCCCCATCACAAATCGTTTGTTCACCTTCATCGAAGAATGTGAATTTTGCTGTATAATAAACCAAACATACTTTTTAATTTAGATTCTGTTAATTCAGAACTCATGATAACTTGTGGTGAAGAAGTTTAATTTTCCATTATGTAATGTAAGCAAGAAATATTTGGCCAGGAATATATCTCATTGGCACAGCACCTGCCTGGCAAGTGTGAGGTCTTGAGTTCAATTCCTAACACCAAGAAAGAAAGAAAGAAACAAAGACAGAAAGAAAGAAAGAAAGAAAGAAAGAAAGAAAGAAAGAAAGAAAGAAAGAGAATTATTTATCTTGCTTAATTAAATCTTTTATCTATGGACATAAAAACAATAATTAGTATTTTCTGAAGATTTATTTTTGTGATCAATACCATGCTGGTTCCTGCATACTAATTTATTTATCCCAATACTTTTTTTTTTGGTACCAGGGATTGAACTTATGACCTCACGCTTGCCGGCAGGTGCTTATGCCACTGACCTAAATCCTCAGCCCTTATCACAATACTTTTATTGGTAATGCAGTACGTGAGTGTACAGATGAAGCAATCAGCGTGCACAAGAGACCACCTTGTGACTGAAAAACCTGTTTGTGGATGTAAAGCTACAGCTCCACGATCCCACTTCACCATCAAGCTGGACCACTTCTACTCAATTCTAGTTTTTTGATGTACTCTCATGTAGACCTTTAAGTGCATTTGAAATTACAAGATACGGATTTTAAAACTTTGAGGCTCACACATGATATGTGACATCAAATGCCTTTTATCGGAGTGGAAGAGAACGTCTGTCACAATGATGCTGTTCGTCATGCTCAGTTAGACAAATTTTGGAGGTAGGAGACAATGAGTACGGGTTAGAGGCACATCAAGGGCTATGAGTTATGATTAAAGAAGTGAATTTTCCTTCTGCCTGTTTATGACTGGAAAACTCAAAGACTTACCCAAGTATCTTAGTGGTATAAACAAAGATTTTCTTACAAACCCAAATATTCCCATATCTCACTGGTTTATGCAGCATTACCGGATTCATACTACCTGCAAATGTGTTCACCCTCCTCAACAGAAGGGCAAAGGAAGAAAACGAGACAGGAAGGAAAAGAAAAAAAGGCTTGCATTTGCTTAAGATATTAATGTCCCTCCCTCGTAATAATATTCCACTTTTAATTTTTTTTGTTTTAAAAAGCAAAACAGAAAAAAGGATAGAAATGATACAGAATTTCAAAAAACATTAGGAAATTAACACTAATTAATATATTGTATATTATTATCTTAGAAATAGTTGTTCGGGTTACAAGATTTGGGCACAAAAAAATGATCAAACAAACACTGAAAGCACAAACTGTTCTTTTGGATGAACTAACGAGATTAGTAGTATAGCTATCTATCTTGCATATATATACATACATACATATATATGTGTATACCTATATACATATAATCATTTCCCATCTTCCTTTTCTCCTTTCCGCTATCCTAGCTGTTCTTTCCTTTTGAGCACTTTCTTACCCTTTCATTATGGTAATATCTATTGTACATTTTGGATCTTATTACTCTTTCATTTTTTTTTACACTAGGGAGACAATATGATATTTACAAATGTGAGTTACTCAGCTGTAAAGAAGGATAATCTTGAGGCTTTTATAGGTAAATGGAGGCAACTTGAGACCATGCTCATAAGTGAAATAAATCAAAGTCACATTTGTAAATATCCACTTTTAATTTTGATTAAATACAATGAAACATTTCACAGGCAAACATGAAAAGTGACTGTTGTTCAATGATAATCATATATAGAATCTCATGAAAATGGTTGTCTGAACAGTTGAGGCACAAATACTCAGCTGATGGATGATTTCTTTGGATCTCCATCATTTACAGAGGCATTGCACGGACAGGCAACCCTTAATGCTTTCAAAGCTTCGATTTCAAATGAAGCTTCAGCATTTTTCCTGTTCTTTAAAAAGTAAATTTACCTTAAATCATGAAAAAAAGTAAGTGTGTGAAATTTTATAACATGCCTTGAAACCACTGAAAGCCACAACCCATTGGGAATCCCCTGGTGAGGCTACGGCCTGGATCATTGTGCTGTTCTGCTGCTGCGCAGACGTCACCTTCAGGGCCAGCGACAGATGAGTGATGAAGTCAGCACAATCCTTTCCAAAACTCCCATTCGGTGCGGCAGCCAAGGTCAAAACACAAAACTGGTGGGAGCTCTGTACCTAGCCTGCTATTCCTGTACTTTAATGGGCTCTAGGGAGGCCCTTCACTGTTGGGGAAAACAGGTCTAACATCACTCCTTTCTTCTCCTACTCCTCCACTTAAGACACATCCTCACCTCATTTCTATGATGAACTCATGTGTTCCGGTCCTTTGTCAAGTATGCCACCCACACCCAATGCCAGGAGAGAAAAGGGGAATTTTGTTTGGCTGAGTTATGAACATATTCAAATTTCCCACATAACAAATGTTGTCTGATTCAGTCATTCCATTTCTTCCCACTCCTATTTACTGAGCAATATACTTTGGCTCAATTGCATCGGGAGATCTATGTTTGTGGTGACCTGCTCTGAATGGGCCCCATTCTTATAGAAAGTCTTCCATTATACCAAAGGAAACAGTGCCTGATAGGTTGGGGAGGATAATTCATAGAGAAAGATGTGCTGACAGCTCTGAACGAACAGTTTTCCTCCTCTAGCGCTCCAACTCAGGCTGGCCCCAGACTCGGGAACTCACTCACTCACCAGAATCCCAGCACAGCTCTCACATCCAACCGAGTCCTGGAAGTGATTAGGGAAGAAACCTCCTTCCTGAAAACAGCCTTTCAACTAGCTACATGTGGTATTTTCTTTTCTAAGCTGGAGTGGACGATAGAATAAGATGAAGTTTTCAAACTCTGACTTTTAATAAGTCCCTGATTTCCCTATCTACGGCGGCCTCTGGTGTTTGTTGCATTACTGGGCAAAGGAAACCACCATGATGGAATAGTTACGGACTATTCAACTGCAGACTAAAAGCGTAGAGCCAAAAAGAAAGAACTGGGATTAGATATTTCAACATGTTACTTATCATGACAATGAAGCAGAGGGATAGAGAATCCAAACATAATTAGAGGAGTTTACTTGATGCACAGCAAATTGCAAAGAAAAGATCTCT
Source organism: Dasyprocta punctata (assembly GCA_004363535.1). Lineage (NCBI taxonomy): Eukaryota > Metazoa > Chordata > Mammalia > Rodentia > Dasyproctidae > Dasyprocta > Dasyprocta punctata. The sequence goes on from RJWM01005327.1 coordinate 82,803, forward strand.
AGATGAGAACAATGATCCCAGATTTATGTGCCAGATGTTTGGTATATCGAAATGATACTTAACGCATTAAGATTATCTAAGCTTTAGTTTAGGGGAGAAAAAGACGTGGGTTCTCATTAAATCTATCCAGTTATCCTTTTAAAATTTTAATTTAATTATATGTTATCTAATTTTTGTTTTTCCTATCCTTTAAAATATAAATCTGAATGTTTTAATATGGTGAAATATTTCCTATTCTTCCTATTCCTTTTGGACTTCACTCAGTTCTTTCATGAATTAGTTAAATTGTAATTGAGCGCCAGTTACCGTATGAATCAGGCACTGTTCTAGACTCTGAGCATTCAGCTATCAAACAACAGACCAAGTCTCTTCTCTCTTGGGGCTCACATCCCAGTGCCCAGGGAAAGCACTTGTAAGCAGTGATTCAATTGATACATAAGGAAGCAATTCGTCTGCAAGATAAATGTTATGGTAGAAAAAGAACAAGGTGAATGCCGGAGGCAGAGTCACAGTTTAGGACAGACTTGTCAGGAAAAGCTTTACTGATCAGGCAGCATTTGAGCAAAGGTTGGGAAGAAGAGAGGGCCATCCTAGAGTGACCTGATGGGAATGTGTTCCCCGGAAAGGGGACACCAAGATCTAAGACCAGTGGAAGAATGCAGTTAGTGCGCCCGTAAGAACAAGTGAAGTGATGGGAAGTGGTGGGGATGTTCCCAGGAAGGCAGAGGGAGACCCACTGTACAGTGCATATCTAGATGTTCCCAAGCCTCATGCACTCATATGTAGGGCTTTTGGAAGGTGACTAGATTATGGGGGCTCTTAGGAAGGCACTGTGGGCTCCTTTCTCTCCGTTTCCCGTCTGCCATGCTGCGAGCCAGTCTCCTCCACTGTGCCCTTCTCCCATGCCCCTCAGCCCTGGAGCCGTCAAACGGTGGACTGAGCCTCCTACAAGCTCCGAGGCAGCTCATCTCCACTTCACACTGCGGCAGACGGGCTTTGTGTCTCAGCAAGAAGGAAAGTGATTAAGACGCCAGGGGACTGAGGAGTTGGTAGATTATGGAAGAGGCATTGCTGTTTACTCTGAGTGAGTTAAGGACTTTTAGAAGGCTTTCCTTAGAAAAATACACTATATCCCTTTTTTAAGTGGTGAATATGCATAATATAAAGTTTACTATTTTCATCTTTTTTCAGTGAACATTTCTGTGGCATTAAGCACATTCGCACTGTTGTGCAACCATCACCACCATCCACCTGAGAGCCTCTTCACCTTCCCACACTGAAATTTCAGACCCGTTAGTGACCACCTCCCCACAGTCCTGCTCCCACCCCGGGGCCTCCACTCCACTTTCGGACGCTATCAGCTGGACTGCTTTCACACTCGTACAGGGGATCATGCACCACTCGTCACTTTGTGACAGGCACACAGTGTCCACATTAACGTCTGCAAGATTCATTTACGTTGTAGCACCTATCAAAATACTATTCTTGTTTAAGACTCAAATATATTTCTTTTGAACACACGTGTGTGTGTGTAGATCCCATGTTCTTTTTCATTCATCGATCAGTGGACTCTGGAGTTCCTTTCACTTTGGGCTATTCTAAATAAAGTTCCAATGACATGGTTGGACCACAATGACTCTGTTTTAGAATTTATAACTATTCTACATATTTTTGACAACTCTGGATCATGTCTTACACTTCACACAATACTTTCCTTCCCTTCTCCTATGGAGACACCATGTTAACTTACTTTCCCCACTCATTTTTTCTCCCTACCTCATCCCCACCAACCAACAGTATCTGAAGACAGAATCTTCCCAAGGCTTATGGTGCTGCACATGTGCTGTTTTAACAACAGCAAGACTCCTATTTCCAATCATTTTGAGTCTGATTTTCTTTAGTAAAGAGTTATTCCTATCACTCTGACTTCTGCTGTTACCATTGTGGGAAGTGATAAATATTTGCAAGGTACTCAGCCAGTAGACAAATGGGAACCTGGATCTATTCCCTTAATTAAATGCATGGAACAGTTAAACTAAATCTGTTATCATTTGCACTTTGTAATTACTTACTAAGAGTAATCTTTTATTTTGTTAAGGCTTACTGTGGCTGTTGTGTTGAAAGGAGGTAGGTAAGCATAGAACTAAGAAAGTCAGAAGCACTGTTACATCTAAGTGAGGAAAAATAGTAGCTTGAATTGGGGTATTAGGGATAGAGGTGGTAAGAAGTGGTCAGATTATGATAATATTAGGAAGGCAGAGTCAATAGACTTGTGAAAGAACAGATTGAAATTTCCAAATATTTTAGTCTGAGCAAGAGTTGGAGTTGTTATTCACTGAGAACATGAAAACTAAGAAGGTGGAATATGTTCTGAGAGAGAAAATCTGGAAGTTTGACACGGTAAGTTTTGAAGTAACTATTAGACATTCAGTGGAGAGGTCAAGTAGGTAGGTGGATATGGAAGCATGGAATTCAGACAAGGGATTTAAATTGTAGACTAACTTTTGAAGTGGTCAGTGTATAAAAAGCACATGAAGTTCTCAGACTCGTGAGGTCATCTAGAAAATAAGTGTAGATAAATAAGAAGCCTGAAGACTTTCTCCTAGGCAACCACTATGTACACTGAATTCTTTTGCATTAATCCATCCACACAAATCCTGCAGATTTTTATAGCATCCTTATTCATAATTGCCAAAACTTTGAAGCTGCAAAAATGTCTAAATCTCCTCTGTGGATACCAGGTAGCAAGTATTTTAAGCAGTTTGGGCTGTATAGTTTCTGTTATAACTGCTCAACACTGCCATTAGGTGCGAAAGCAGACCTAGACATATGTAAATGAAAGCTTATTACTGTGTTTCAATAAAACTTTATTTAAAACAAGCAATATTCTGGGTTCATCCTTGGATCTTTCATTTGTCAACTATGACATAAAATGATGAAATTTCAGTTTAACTGATTCATAAAGCACTAAATTACATTCTAAAAGATTGCAAATTTATGTCACAAGGCAGAATAATGGTGGTCCCAGCCAACGTACATTTGGCTTTAGAATGCTGTGAGAAACACACATGAGTTACACACACACACACACACACACACATGCATCCTTCTTTTAACAAATCTCAGGCTTAGCATCAGAAAATCCTAAAAGGAATAATCTTCCTACAAACCACAGAACAGATTTTTAATCTTATCAGACTATTCATCAATAAGTGTCTCCCATTTTCTAAGGATTTACCGTGAAAGATGCATTTATGTTGAAAGATGAACAGTGAAGTCAGGGTCTCACACATTTTCATTTGTTCCTCTTTGGACTTAAACTGAAAGGAGTCTTCTCCTTTGAGATACAAAGTTTTCTTGTGAAGAAATCAGATATAAAATAACTCCCAACTCATCTGAACAATGGCCATTTCCCAGACGCCTTGCAAGGATTCTGGTGATTTCTGCAGGATCTGTTTTAGGATCCGGATAAAGGATCTCTACAACCCCTTCAACTACAACAGTGTGCCAAGCTCTCGTCCTGCCTGTGTTCCAAGCCTGTGGGAGGTCAGTGCCCTTCCCCACCTTGTGCCTTGGTTTGGCTTGGGCTTTCACTTTGTCCCCTTGACTTAGGAACTCGGTTCCACCAGGCCCAACTGCTTCTGATCTACCCTTCCTGGCAATGCTCCTCCTTTGGTTTCACACATGACATGGTGTCCTTGCATGGCCTGGGTCCCCCTGTTAAATTCACAGGGCATATGTGGAGAGGAATGTGACTCGGAATGCCAAACACAGTTTGACACTTGCAGGTTCAAGAACAGAGGTGTCCTTTAAATCATGTCACAGGTGCTACTCCACTTGGCCACGCATCTCCCTCCTGATGTGAACAAACCTCGAGTTCCCACTCTGGATGTTTGTTTCTCCTGCTCACCTTCCTCTACGGGCACGACCAAAGGAGGGGCCCAAAAGGGCTGAGAGGCTGCAGTAGCACATGACCCAGGTAGTCACAAGAGGAGAGAGAATGAAAGAACTCCAGATCTTGGAATAAAAATTCATGAGAGAAGTGAATGCTCTTAAGAGAGTTCCAGTTTATATCAGCTGCACACAAAGTAAAGAGATAGCCTTTAGCTGTGGCTGAACCAGCCAGTTGCAGACAAACACTTAATTAGAGTGTGGTAATGTTTTTCCACCAAGGAAAGCCCTGAGAACAATCAAGCTGAAACACGATCCACATGCTTCAAGACTACTGAACAACCCAAAACCAACTTCAAAATTCCCTCTCAACAGTGCTCCATTCAAAACCTCAATTCTATTTCAAAACTGTACTTTATTTATAAATTTCACTTTCTTTCATCCATTTCCTTCTCCAACACCTCACTCCATACATGGGTGTAGTAAATGCCACTGAGGTGTGTGGGATATTGGAAAGAGATGGATTTTAGAGACTTGGGTATGTTTTTCTCCTCTTCATAGTGCAAGATCTTGGTTCCAATAGTAAATCTTAATTATGAGCTAATAATGTGAAAGTACTTGGCGGGAACCTAGCACATAGTGAACACATAAATGTTTACTGAGTCATAACTTGACTAAATAAAGAAATAAAAGCATCGATTGCAGAAGACTTGGAGATGAGAGTAGGATACACCAAAAGGTTCTCCTCCTTTCTTGACTGTGACTGCTTGAAGGGTGACACCCTTCAGTCATGGCTGTAGCTCCTTTGACCACTTTAAGTTTAGCAATCTTTACCCTTAGGTTCTCTGACATGGTTCAGGAATAGCTACAGGGAAAACAGTTCTCCAAATAGAAGTGATAGGATCATAGTTTATGCTAACTCAGAGAGTGAGATTACAAAAGCTCTAAGGAGGCCCCACTTCATGTACACAATGTCAAATGATATGAAACCCTTTGGATTAAAATTTCACTGAGAAGTGGAAAATTGCACAATCAAAGGATGTAGTGGGTAGTATGGTGTATTTACTCCACTTAACTGGCAAACATAAACACCCAGCATGCTTTGAGCAATGTGAATTCTACCTGACAATTATTTAGGCGCACAGCCTTCAGAAAAATGCATCACTCTGTAGTTTAAACCAAGGGAAGAAAAATGATTAAGGAATAAAAATGAGGTGTTTGTGCTTGGTCAAAAATCTGTCTGAGGAGCCAGGCGTGGTGGCGCACGCCTTTAATCCCAGCACTCGGGAGGCTGAGGTAGGCGGAGCGTTGTGAGTTCGAGGTCGGCTTGGGCTACAACGCGAGCACAAGGCCGGCCTGAGCTACATAGTGCGACCCTGCCTCAGAAAACCAGGGCCGGGAGTTTGGCTCAGCGGCTTAAGCGCCTGCCCTGGCAGGTGCGAGGTTGTGAGTTCGATCCCCGGTGCCGCAAAAAAAAAAAAAAAAAAAAAAAAATCTGTCTGAGGGTCAGACATTTTCCTAGGAAAAAGTAGAAAGATACACGTATGTCCTTAAACATCTAATGTTGAATGAAAGTTCCTTCTTTGCATGCCAGAAACCTGACTTACTGATACTAAAACAGTTGCCAGGACTGTGAAATGCCTCAGGGACCATTTAGCATCAAGCTAAAGAATTTCTGGTGAGATACTCTTGTCCAGGTGAGGAGACAGCAACATTTTATTAGGCAAAGAACGACCCTGCCTGGATCCAGTGAATTCAGGCTCCTGCCTGAGTATAAACTGCTGAATATTATGGTGGTGATCTAACAGGGCAGAAGGCCAAAAGTGACAGCTTATCCTCCCCAGTGACCAATTCCTCTTCTTCCCCCCACAGTCCTGAATACGACTTCCTTTTTCCCTTCTTGCATGAACAAAGAAAACTCCAATCAGTTCCTAATGCGTCATTGACGCCCACCCCTCAAACACTGCCTCTGGCCAAAGTCCCTGTAAACCCCGGCTCCCTTTGTCTCAGGTCAGAGGAGCCCTGGCACATGTGGGACGCAAACCTTTTATTTATTTAGAATTTTTTGTCATGCACCATGACAGCTGATTAGAACCTTTAGAGGCAGCAGGACAGGGTCACAGTGACAGTGGAGAGACAGTGGGACAGCAACACCCCTTCAATGCTCCCAGCAGCGTGAGAGAGGAGGGGTCACCGAAGCTCTGGCAGGAAACCAGTGGGAGGTCAGCACCCCACAGCTGAGGCAGAAGGCAGCAGCAGGACCCAAACAGCCTCTGGCTGTCTCTGCAGCAGTGGCAGAGACGGTGAGACCACCAACAGCACTCTGCCACCCTCCTGCCAGGGGCACGAGAGAGGAGAGAGATGTGCCAGTGGAGTGGAAGAGAAGAAACTGTGTGAGGGCCAGCCTCTCCAATGAACACAGAGGCAAAAATCTGCACTAAGACACTGGCAAACAGAATGCAGCCAATCATCGAGAGGGTTATACACCATGAGCCAGTGGGATTCATGCCAGAAATGCAGGGATGGTTCAACATACTGCCTATCTACAGAGCCAAAGACAAAAATCACATGATAATCTCAGTAGATGCTGAAAAAGCATTTGACAAAGTCCAGCACCCATTCATGATAAAAAAAAAAAAAGAAACAAAGAAAAAAGAAATCCTACAGAAAATTGGAACAGATGGCCTTTATCTCATTCTGAAAAAAGTCATCTATGACAAACCAGCAACCAACATCATGCTAAATGGTCAAAAACTGAAAGCTTTCACTCTAAAATCAAGAATAAAACAAGGATGACCATTATCAGTACTCCTATGGTTCTGGAACCATTCCTCAGAGCAACTAGACAAGAGAAAAAGATAAAAGGAATAAGGATAGGAAAGGAAGAAGTTAAATTATTATTTGCAGATGACATGATATTCTATGTAGAAGACCCCAAAAGCTCTACCAAAAGACTCCTAAATTTAATAAGCAAATTCACTAGTGCAGCTGGATACAAAGTCAGTACTCAAAAATCAGTAATATTCCTGTATGCAAATAACAAACTCACTGAGAGAGAAAGTAGGGAAACAACACTTTTCACAAGACCATCAAAAAAATGAAATGCCTGGGAATCAATCTAATAAAAGAAGTAAAAGACCTCTACATTGAAAACTACAGTACTCTGAAAAAGGAAACCCAAGAAGATATCAGAACGTGGAAAGATATCCCTTGCTGTTGGGTAGGAAGAACCAATATAATGAAAATGGCCATACTTCCAAAATTGTTACATGGATTTAATGCAAAATACCAATAACATATCTTGCAGAATTTGAGAAAAGAATCCTAAAATTCAGTTGGAACTAAAAGAGACCCAAAATAGCAAAAACAATGCTGGGCAACAAAGGCAAGGCAGGGGTATCACAAATCTTGACTTGAAATTACAATACAGAGCCACTGAGACGGAAAAAAAAAAAAAAAAAACATACCTGAGGATCGGTGGAACAGACTAGAAGATGCAGAAACAACTCCAAATACATTCAGCCACCTTAACTGTGACAAAGATGTCAAACACTTTTACTAGAAGAAACACAGACCCTTTAATAAAAGATGCTGAAAAACCTGGCTTTCTCCACACCAAAGACGAAAGCTAGACCCATGTCTCTCATCATGTGCTAAACTAAAATCAAAATGAATCAAGGACCTACATATTAAATCAGAATCACTAAATATCAGAAACATTAAATAAGAGAGAATAGGTAGAACTGTTGAAGACATAGATATTGGCAAAAATTTCATGAGCAAAACTCTGATCATAAGGAAAATTTTAGAGAGAATCGACAACTGGGATTTCATCTTATTAAAAAACTTCTGCACAGCAAAAGAAATCACTAACAGAGTGAAGAGAAAACTCACAGTGTGGGAAAAAGTTTTTGCCAGCTATTCCTCAAAGAACTAATATCTAGAATACATAAAGAAGTCAAACAACCAGACCCCCCCGCAAAAAAAATTTAAAGATCCAGTCCAAAAATCAGCATCTGGAATGAATACACACCTCTCAGATGAAGATGAACAAATGTTAAATAAATATATGAAAAAACATTCAGCATCACTGGTCATTCAAGAGGTGCAAATTAAATCAATGCTGAGATTTCATCTCACTCACAAAAAGAATTTCTATCATCAGGAAATCAACCAATAACAAATGCTAGTGAGGCTGCAGCAAAAAAAGGAACCTTTCTCCACTGTTGGTATGAGTGTAGACTGGTGCTACCACTGTGGAAAACAGTGTGAAGTTTCCTCTAAAAACTAGGACCAGAGGTTCCATTTGACCCAGTTATTCCCCTCCTTGGTATCTTCTCAAAAGAATTAAGTGCATCATACCACAGCAAAACATGCACACCCATGTTTATAGCAGCACAATTTGCAATAGCTAAATCTTGGAAACAGCTCAAATAGCCAGCAACTAATGAATGGATAAAGAAGATGTATTTTTTGTATACATTGGAGTACTACTCCACCATAAAGAATGATAAACTTCTTTATGATAATCCATTTTAAATGATAATCCATTTTTAGGTAAATGGATTCTCTTTAAGACCATACTCTTAAGTGAAATAAATTTAACACAAATGTTTGAATATCACATCCTCTCTGGTGTGAGAAACCGAAAGTATAAATAAGAACCAAAATGTGTAACAAGCATTGAGAAAAAGTGATAAAATATTCAGCGGAAAGGGAAACTAGGGAGAGGAGGAAAGGAAGGAATGAAAAAGAAGAAAATGAGAAAAAAGGGAAAAGTGGAAACAAAGCTTTTTTAAATAAGGAGGGGAAAGGGGCTGAAGATGGCGGGGGGAATGGGAAAGAAAGAAGACTCAAGACTTATCATGGACAGGTGCCAGTTCCCTATAGTGAATGTGATCTCTATGTATGCCTCATATGTACTAATAAACTTAATTAATTAAAAAAAGAAACTACAGCAGTATAACCTCCCAAGGACTGGAGAAAATGTGCTTTGGGACAACTTGTGGAGAAAATCTTTATCCAAATACATGTACTACATTTGTTCTTCTTGAGATGTATTTGAGAAAAATAAAATCATTTATTTTTGATATTACATTCATAATTTTGTTCATAATGACTTCACCTAACAGTTTCCTAGTGCAATTGTGCTATAATTATTCATTATGTTAAAAAAGGAAGAAAATTTACATAAAAGATAATTAATTCTAATGCAGGATTTCACCAGCACTTCTCAAAGCCAGGTAATGAAATAGACCAAACCTGGAGTGTTTACATTGTATATATTACAAAGAAGATGAATTAAATGAGCCAGAAGAAAATTAGGTACATAAATGGTAAATTCTAGTCATCTACTCACATTCTGGTAGCTATAGTTATACATTATACAATTCAAAAATGTTAAACGGGTAGATTGCAAATGTTTTCACCACAAAGAAACGGTACGTGAGGAGGTGGATATGTTAATCAGGTGGATGTGTTAATTCCACAATGTATACATGTATCACAATATCGCATTTTGCCCTACAAATATATACTATTATTTCTCATAAGGAAAAATCAAATTTGTAGAAAAGTGAAAATTTCTTATTTCATATAAATTCATATTTTAATTTTCTTTTGAATAATCAAATACCCCAGCAGCACTGCCAGCATATTCTCACACGGCACAGTCACCTGGAAAAGAGGCGGTCTGTTCTCGGGGAGAAGAACGCTTCAACCTCCTGGACCCCAGCACTGTGCTCCGTCTCTCCCGGGCCACTGCACACACCCATACAAACTTCTGCGCCCTTAGAGTGTTACGTTTACCTGCCTCTCTGTAAAAAAATAATGTAAGGTTAGATGTTAAAACTAGTAATAAATAGAGGCAACTTGAAAATGATTGTACTTATCAAGTTATAAATTGATTGATGTCTTAGATTGACATTTTTATTGGCCATTCACGAAGCACTCTGCAACTCAAGTCTCTGTGAAGCAGAGACTTCCTCCTTGAGCTGGTTAGGATAATACTCCCGCCCCTCCAGGTGGCTTTAAGCAATGCAGATGGGTCTGACCGAGGCGCTGAGGCGGAGCCTTCGAAGCCAGGCCACAGCTCAGGGATGCCCCGGAGCTCCCAGCTGCTAAGCGGGAGACAGCTCGAGAGACGCCGCGCTCGGCTGCCAGTTGAGACTGGGGCTCCAGAAAGAGGCCGTGATGTCTCAGGGCAGAAGGGCCAGGCATCAAAGCTGAAGCTGCCGACCAAACCACAAGATGGCTCCTCAAACTGCCGTGCAGATTCCGCCAAACTTAGAGGCCGCCTGTACTCTTCCTGTACCCCTCTCTGCATGCTGCGGGGGAGCTACTGTGCCACCTACCTGCTGGGCCAGCCCGCAGCGCTCCTGTGCTACCCGCCTTTCTCACCGTCACTCATCCCCGAGCCACGCCCCTCTTCCTGAGTAAAACCCGGGTTTGGCCCTGTATGGTGGCCTTTCGTTCCAGTTAGCCACTGTTCCTACTGCACTTAGGACCCCCTTGGCTCCCCACAACTACAGACATGTCTTTGTCTCTT